>CAJVPS010001396.1:0-15812 GCA_910591765.1 Ambispora leptoticha | reverse complement strand
AATTACTACTGAGTTAAGAGTAGTTAATTAGTATTTTTCTTTAATAAACACACATATTTTATCTTATATCTTATTTTCTTCTTGCTCTATTAAGAGAGTATTTTATTAGAAGTAAATTCACGTATATTATCTTATTGAAAAGATAATCATATTTTTGTTATAAGTAAAACATATATAAATTATCTTATTAAGAAGATAATCATATTTTATTAGAAGTAAATCTTATATACATTATCTTATTAAAAGAATAATCAGTTGTATAATCTCTTGAAGCTATAAAAGTAAAATAACTATTGTAAACACAGTCACTATTACCATTTTAAAATAATTACATACGCATAATCTTAAAATAGTAATAATAGAAATAACTTCATATTATAATTTCTCCACTTCTAAACTTAATTATAGGCTTAATATGTGAGCTTTTTAGTGACTTATCCAGTTACTTCCAGTAATATTAGATATTATCTGATTCAAAGACTTTGAATTTGAACTCATCAGACCAAATTACTTTAGATTAGTCTTTAACAGTTCAGTTAATATGATTTTTTGCAAATACTAGCTGATATTTTTTATGATCATCACTCAAGTAGAGCTTCTTTTTTTTTACTCTCATTACCAATCTATAATTTTAAAGTATGCAGCAGATTGTGGATATTAAAATATTAATATTATGATTTATTTAGAGATTTTTTCTTATCTTAACAGTAGTCAAATATTTATAAGTAGTAATTAGATTAACAATTTTTCTTTATATCAATTCACTCAAGACAGATAAATAGCCAGGAATACTTGTATTATCATGAGAGTGATTTTTTCATCACCTTTTATTAATATAGAAAATAGTAGAATTACTAATATTGCGAGCTCTTGCTATCTTTCTTGTGGAGTAGTTTTTTTAGAGAGAGAGAATTATTTAGGCTTTCTTATCTGAAGTTATATAGTATTTTGATATTTTTTTTTCTTGCTGAATAATTGTAATATGAGACATGGAAAAATATGTAATTGGTTAAAAATATAATTCTTATGATTTTTGTATAGTTATAAATAATGATCTATTGCTTTACCAAAAAAATTCAAAAATAATGTAACATTAATTTTTTTAAAAATATTATAATATTTTAATATTGAAATTAATAATAATAAATTAGATTTTAAATTATTAAATAAACTCTATTGATATATTATATTTATTAATTAAAAACAAACTTTATTATAAATTTACCTAAATAAATATATTTAAAAAATTTAGTTCAAGTGTTGCATTCTTTTGATTGCTATTATATATCCAAATATTCTAATTAAAATATGTTATTATCTTATATTTGATAGAAATTAAGAAGACTATTAGACTATTAATCATTTATTAAATCAAATTAAAAATAAAGTGATTCCTATTTTTGAAATCAAGTTTTCTAATGTAATAATTATCTTTATTTTTAATAATAATATAAATAATGTAATATTTACAAAAGATACTCTTGTTATTATAAGAATAAATCTTAGTTCTAGAGAAAAATAATTAATAATATGATTAATAACTTTTATGAATTTTAATAGATAATAAAAAATCTAACAAATAATATTTAATAAAGATTATAATAACTTAGTTATATAAAGAAAGCTGAAAGAAATAAGAAAAATATTAGAGAAAAAAGGATTTTAGAAAGAAAAGTTATCTTTAAATTATCAAGCTTGTAAAGATAAGCAATTATTAGAAAATTCTTCACAAATAAACTATTATACAAGAAAAATTATGACTTCTTAATCAGACTTTATTATCTAAAAGTCAGTTATTATAGCATTAATAAAAAATATTGATTATTTATGTATATTTATTCTAAAGTTTTATTATAAACTTAACTTTATTAAAATATATTAGAGATAGCTAAGCACTATACAAGAAACTATTATAATTATATATGAACTAATTTGCAAGAAGTAGTACTTAATTTAATTAATATTATAATAATTAGAAAATTCACTTAAAAATTATGAAAATACATAAATTTATATTATAAGAGATTAATAAGAAAATTAGCAAAATATGCTTGTAAAAAATTTAAGTTATATAGATAAATTCTGAAAAAAAAATAATTTTTAAACTATTCAAATATCTATACATAAGTTAATTATATGATTATTTTGAAAATATTAAAAATTAAATTTTTTAGCTAATTTTAAAATTTTAAATTTTGAAATTTCAAAATAAGATAAATCATATAACTCAGATCTTTAAGTAATTTATACTATATTTTTAGAAAATACTTATAAAAATATAAATATAAAAATAAAAATTATAAATAAAAAATAAAAAAAAGTAATATATCTAATTATATTAATATAACAAAAAAAAATAAAATTTTTATAAAAAATTATCTTTTAAGATAAAAATAATTTAAATAACTATGTAATTTCTCTTGATATTATTAAATAATTATAATATAGTAAATTATATATATTATAATATTATAGTATAGTATAATTTATAAACTACTAATATTAATTATTATTAAATTTATTATATTAAGAATTAATATTCTTATTAATATTTTGATTTAAAAAATTTTATAAGTTTTATAATATTATAAAGATTTTTCAAGAATTCTTAAGTAAAATTATAAAAAAAATAATCTAGTTATTTAATTAAATATTATAGTTTATTATGAATAGTTTTTTTATTTAAAATAGTTTTAATCTCATATTCTTCTTCTTCAATTTCAGATATAATAATTAGTTATAATAATATTGAATAAATAAATTCTTTATTATTATTAGAATTATATAATTTTAATAATAAAATATGTAAAATAGGATAAATCTTTATATATAATGACAAATTTAATTTATATATAACAAATAAAATTATTTTAAGAATAGAAAAAGATCTAATATATTTAAATATAAGCTTTTTACTAGAATATTACTTATCTACAAGATTAATAATATTATAAATTAAAAATTTTTAATTTTAAATTCTTGAAAATAATGATATTAATTAATATATTTAGATTAATAATCTTGAACTTTTATTAATAAATCTTTTATCTTTAATTATATTATTTTAATATTAAATAAATTTATTAATAATAATAATTTTATTATCTAAAATGAGTATTAAAGTTATAATTAAATATTAATTATAATTTAATTTGAAAAATATATGATTAGAAGAAGCTTATATAGAATTATTATATATAAATTTAGTAGTAGTAAGATATTTATTCTAGTAATTTTAATTATAAATTAAATATATTTATAATATTTCTTTCAAAGTATAATTTATTTTTTTAATTTATTTATCTATTTATAAATAAAATATAATTAATATAGCTAACTTAATACTAATTTATTTAAAAAAAGACTTTCAAAAATAATTAATAAATTTAATATTATAATTTGAAATTATAATATAAGATAATTTATATAATTTAAAGCTATTATTAAAGAAAAATTTAGCAAGTTTAAATATAATATAGTAATATATATAAAAATGAAATATATATATTTAGTAAAATAATTAATAATAATAAAAATTATATTATAATCTTAATAAATAATTAATAATTATATGATAAAATTCAAAGTAATTTATTTTTAGTACTACTCAGATATTTTCAAGAATTATAAAAGTTCTGAAAATAATTAATTATTACTTTTATTTCTTTGATATTCTTTATAATTAAGAATATATTTATAAATATCCTTAAATATTTTTTATCAATAATAATATCATTATAATTACTTATAAGTTTTATTAATTTTTAAATAATTAAAGATAAAATATTATAATATTCTTCCAAGATTCATATTTTCAAAAATTTATTTTTAGAAATAATAAGCTAATTTATATTTTTTAAATAGATTTTATTATTTTTTAACTTAAAATAATATTATCAAAAAATTTTTTAAGATAATTTATATTAATTTTTATTATTAATTATATATTAATATATATTAGAATTATCAATATATATTAAAATAAATATTTAATATATATTAATATTATTATTATATTATTTAAAAAATTGATAAATTAATTTTAATATAAAAATTAATTATATAATAAATAAGTTATATTAAGTTATATATTTAAATTTTTTTAATAATTATACTAGAAAAAATTAAATTATTTAGTAAATTATAAAAATTTTCTTCATACTTATAATATATTTATCTTAAAATTAATAATAATTAAAATTATATAACTTTAAAATTTAAAATAATATCTAATTAAAAAATTTTTATCTTTTATAATTTTAATTCTTTTATATAATTCTTTTATATAATTTTTTTTGTAAAAAAAAGAATAAAAATATATTTATTATCTAAATGACTTGAAAATCTTAAGTACTTAAATATGATAAATTATAATTATTTTTTTATAATAATATAATAAATTTATTATTCATAAATATATAATTTTTTGAAAGTATTTATAAGAATTTTTACTTAAAAATTTCTTAAATTATCAATTATATATATAAAATTTAAAAGATAAAATAATAAAATATTACTAATATAAAAATAAATTAAAGATTATTATAATAAAATATTTTATATCAAATAAAAAATAATAGAATAATTAAAAAATTTTATGATAATATATATTTATTACAAAGTATATATAGTTTTTAATATTTTTAAATATAAAAAATAAGATATTATTTAAAATATATAATTATAAATTATTTTATAAACTATTTATTTATTTAAAAAAGATTACTTATTTATTTAAGAATTATAATAATATATATATAATTATAAATTATCTTATAAATTGCTTATTTATTTAAAAAAAAATATTTATTTATAATAATATATAATTTATCTTGCAGATTACTTATTTATTTAGAAAAAATTACTTATTTATTTGAAAATTATAATAATATATAATTATTTATTAAATTATTTTGCAAATTGCTTATTTATCTGAAAAAAATTACTTACTTAACTTATATTTTTTATATGCAAAACAAATATTTTATCAAACTTATTATTTTTAAAAATGAAAAGAATTAAAATATATAAATTATTTTTGAAATCTACATGTAAAAAGATAAAAAGCAAGTTGCTTAAAAAATAATAAGTAAATTATCTTAAAAATTTAATAATTATTATTTTGATATATTTCTAATATTTATAATAAATCTGCAAAGAATAATCTAAAGAATAATATTGATCTTGAACAAATTAATTTATTTTAATTATTATTTAATTCTTTATTATATTTAATTTAATATTGATATATTAAAAATCTATTTGTATTTAGATCAGATACATTCTAAATATAATAAGAAAAAACTAAAATTAGAATATTTTATTACAAGAAATAATTATAAAAAAAATAAAAATTATATAACTAGTTATAAAAATAAGCTATTTTTTCTAGTATAATTATTAAAAAAAATTTGAATATGTGACTTAATATGACTTATTTATTACATATTACTATATTAGATAAATAATTTTTTCTTCATTTAGATATTTCTGAAGTTTGAATATTATTAATTTTTTCTTCTTATTTTTTTTAAAATATTTCTAATGATGCTATAATTCTTTAATTTCATGATAAATTTAATGTAAATTAGTTTTATATTTATATTTTTATATAAATATAAACATATTATAATTCAAGTAAAAGTTTATCTTAATCAAATTATATTTTTGCATAATACAATTTAAAACTTTAATTTACATAAATTATATATGAATGAGTTATAGCTGTGACAATTAAAATAATATTAGTCAAATTAGTTAACTTTCAGCTCTCATTTTATGTCACATAATCAAATATTTACTTTGTCTGGTTTTGTTATAGCATATTTCGTTCACACACATCTGAGATAAAACACGTGTTTTTCTCATTGCACTTCAAAGAAAATATTAAATAATTTTTTTTCTTCCATTATTAAGCACATGTTAATTGTATGCATGAAAATTACAATGGAACGCGTGTAATGCAGGAACGTAGGACCGCGTGACAATCCAGTCTTAGGAATCGATACGGACCGGACTTTTAGCATTCCTAGAGTTGACTTTTCTATATATAACAGCTTTGAAACATGACGTCACTTTTAATATGATAAGATTCCTGCATCAGTTATTTGCCAATTATTGGTTGTTTGTAGTCTTATTTGGAAATTCATTTTTTTTTGGAATGTGCCCAACCGAGACGTTTAATCGGATCAATCAGAAATATTATAGCAATAGTAATAAAATGATCGTAGCTTATTTTGTAATTGTTATTCATTGCAAGCTATTCCCGAAAATTTAAACTTTGTGGAATATGGACAACTTTCGTGCCGCCAAATCACATTGTCATCTGCTAATCTAATTTAATAATGGCGTTCATCTATTTTGTAATTAAATTGATGCAATAATACATAACGGTAAATATAAATAAATATATCTCGATTTATATGTGCGTTTGTAATTGAATGCAAATGCAACCAAATAAATATACATAATAATAATTGGTGGATGACAAACCGAAATATTAATTGTGGTGCCAAAAATATTATTTTCGCACTGACCAAGTTTCGATTGTGGGAACCGCCTTTTATCATATAACCGAACATATTCTCTCTCGCGTGCACAGGTTTTTCCAAGGTATTATTATGCACGACTGAACTCTGGTGCTAAGATAGCAAACAGGCTTCACCTTTTTTTCTTAGACTCTTTAAATGGACAACAGTGTTGGCCACTTACCAAAAGAAAGTATCAAACCGAAAAATGAGATACAAATAACAACCGATAGGCGAAAATTTGCGACCATATTTCCACTCGGTGTCGACCATAGCGCAAACGACGATGTCATCGCTGTGGATAAACGTGAACTTGGAAAAAATTCTGAAGAGCGACAGCAAACGGAGACTGTTACTATTATCGAGGACGGGTCGTGGAGCACCAATAAGGGGAACTTTCGTATTGCTGTTGCTAAAGGTGACACAAACTATTCTAATACTGCAGAAGAGTCAAAAGGTAACAGCAACAGCAGTGTACCTAAAGCAAAAGAAAAGCAGGAAACGGACAATGTAACTTACCAAGATAAGGGTAACAATATTAACACTACTACGACAATTTCTTTTGATATTAAATATACCTCAACAAAACCGAGAGAGGATTCTGGTGCCGCCATCACAACAACGGACACCAACAAACTCTACAACAAAACCGCCAACATCCTAAATTCTTCACTTGTCACCTCCCCTTCATCGCCATATAAACCGACCCCCAACATGACTGTTAACGCCGAAACTCATAACCAACATGAATCACAACCGGCTTCGCCCAACTCCACAAACACACCATATTCTTACTCCGAAGACCCTGAAACAGATTCGAAGCATATATCTGAGATTGCTGAAGATGGAATGACAACTTCAAGACTTGCTGAGGTGGACCCTTCAGTACAAGGATTGCCAACTCAGGATACAAGGTCGTCAAGTAGAAGTACCTCAGCACAAATTCCCACACCAAAACAGATAATACGGATAGATAGAGACTATTCTAGAGGAGAACTATGCCAATTTTATACTGCTTTTCCACTTGAAATAGATGGAAGGGTGAGTATTGACTGACGGAATCGATTGTATCTTTGGTTATGATTTCCGGAGTTTTTTACGAGTTACTTGAATTCATTTTATCATAATTGTTTTATTAGGTCACGCCTCGTGTCTTTCAACAGACCATAACAACGTTAAATGAGTTACTGGAGAGAGCTCATAGCCCCAAATATAATTGGGTGGATAATTTCCTCGCCTGTTTAACTTTATACACATCAACTCTGTGTAAAAGGCCACATTATGATCGAGTAAATCACCAAACTTATTTCTTTCAAGTTGGTTTATGATTTGACGTTTGGAATTCTAATTATTCATAATTTATTTCTTTATTTATTTATTAGATGGTGGAGGAAATATGTAAATTTCTGGACAATGAAAATAAAGAAACATATAACAATCAAGGGCTTAATTTTCGAAACCCACAGAAAACAGCATTTTTATATGTATCCTTTTTTTTGAGTAAATCAAAATTCAATTATGTTTTTGCAGATTTGTGACAAAATCGAATCGATCATATGAAAAAGTTTCCCGTATGAATCCTTAATAAATATTCTTCCCATAGCTTGAGCTGGAAATATATTAATTAAAGAATATCTAAAATCTTGCGAGAGATAAGTTTGATCCTGGCATGATTGAACAATTCTGACCTATTTTTGATATAGGACCTAATCTAATTTTTTTATTATTTTTACGATTTTTTTTCACTGTAACATTATTTAATGTAAATTCATATTCAAACTTATAGAAAAACTACTAGCATCATCTTGGATTTTTACAATTCAAAATTCATAAAAAAATTCATCACATAACATACACATTATACACATCGCTCCATAAATAGAACCTTCATTTTCTATCACAAATTCATTTTTCAACATAAAATTCAAATACATGAGAAATCTACTATTAAATTTATCGCACGCTTAAAGAGAATATCATCAAAGGATTGATCATAGTGTATAATAAGAAAGGCAAACAAAATAAATTAAAAATCAAGGTTAAGCTTTCTTTGGAATTTGCGGAAATGATGGTGTTGATCATGTAGCTCTAGAAATTACAAAAATCTTATATAAGATGAGGGAAGGTGGAAAGATATTAATGCAATGAAAATCTCTCTGATTTGATAATAAAATAATGATGATGATGATGATGATAATGATGGCGGATATCTAATTTTTCTGATGCATTATTACGTCTATATACATTTTACCATATCTTTTGTGAACTAGACTTTGCCATGTCTATTTGAAAACAATGGAAAATATAAGTCAAAATCGTATTATTTGAAAAAAATAAATTAAGAAATACATACCCATAACTCGCCATCCATTAGTAATCGGGTCTGTTACTCGATCCTCCTGTATTGTGAGTGCACATATATATGAAGCTTGCTCGACAGCGTCCTCTTTTCCGTATACGATCTCTTTTGTTATTCGATCACGAAATACTATTATTTCTTGTGTATTATATTGGAGCAGGAGCACCGGTATATCATTGTCTAAAACTTTAGCCCCATACAACTATAATAGAAATCGACTTTAGTTGCTAAACCGAATTCCTAATTGTGATAAAATAAAAATAAATAAAATAAAATTCACCTACGTCTAGGTTTCTTAAATCAAGTATTTTACTGTCACTAATTAATCCTTGTTGTTGCTGAGCTTGAAATCCTTGCGTCATGACATTAAATGCCTTTAATCCGAATAATTATTTCTTGAGATTAGTATTGAAAACGTATACCGGAAGAAGATAATATACGTACAGCTTCGGAGCACCATATTCGTAATGTCTCAACATCCCCATTGAGATAAGCTTCCATGACTTCAGGAATTATGTATGTACGCGCCTCTTTCATAAATGTTTCGAGATTAAACTGTGGATCAACCATCTTTATTAGCGAAATTGTTTGCGCTACTTCAGTTTCCTCGAAGAAGGAACCTATAAAAACATAAGTAGTCGTAATGAGAACGTTATTTATTTCGTGTTGTTTCTGTTTATGATGTCTACTCATCTGTCGATAACTTACTAAATGTATCCGATAATCGACTTGTAATGGCACGTGTATATGAAATAACAATATTATCGCTATCCTCATAATTACGTTTTAAGCTGAAAATGCCTGTAAATTTGTAACGCATACGAAATTTTATTTATTGTAATAGCGTTTGATAATCACAACAGAAATATACTGAAATCAACATAGAAATCTAACCTTGCATCAGAGGATTCGTTTCTTTGAACTTATTCCAACTTTCTTTCCAAGCTGAATCTTTATGCAGAATTACGGAGGATCCTGCCCTATTTAATATTCACACGTGTATATAAACATATATGCCAAAATTTTTCAATTATTTCGAAAGTTTAGCAAATACTTTACATTAATTATAAAGTACTCACTCTGGGTCCTCTCTAACTCTACGATTTTTTCCACCATTCGCAAAGCCAGAGAATGCTTCTTCTCGTGCTTTCCGTCGTGTTTCTTTATCCATAAACCCACCATAGCGCGATGAGTCATCTGGAACAGTTTCTTTTAAAGTATCACGCATTGTACTATATACTTTGGTTTGTCTTATCGGTTCGGTGGTGCTAGAAACTTTCTCTGCAAAATCAGAAATCTGAAAATAAGCAAAATGGAGGTCCAAAACAATCTCAGTCGTCTGTCTACATAAAATAAATACATCATAATACTAAAGAGCAGCTAGAATAAACCTTTTCTGTACTCTGCTTTACGAATGGAGTTTCACCGACTTCTTTTAATGTTTCTGAAACTGTGGTTCCAATCTTTTCCGCTGATTTTTTGATTTCAGAAACAGATTGTTTTATTGCCTCGGAACCAATATTAGTTGTAGCGCCGGCGCCTTCCTAATAGTAATCAAGGATTGAACTATAATAAATGAAGCAAAATTTGACACTGAAATTGACAAAGTAAACCAAACGAGCGATCTTATAATTACACCAAATATTATTGTTGCATTCAAAATTTGCATAACAAACCTTTGCTTTTTCATAAACTTGTTTCGCTCTTTTCAGAGTCTCACTTTCACTCAACGAACCAGCTTGATCTTGTAACAATTTCACATCCTCTTGTAATTCTTTGTTCTTTTTTAGTTGTGTTTTAAATGTCTCTACAAATTTCGCGAATGCACTCACTCCTCTGATTGAATGCGAGCTACCAAGGTATGAAGACTGCTGGTTGTGCGTAAATAAAAGCGAAGAGGGATTTATTGAGAGGAAAGAAGGTTTTATGCGTGTCGTCGTACATGTGTAAAGTAATGCCGATGAATTATTTCGTGGCATTATTGCTGAAAAGTCTTTGAGCATATAACGAAAAGTCATGCCTGTCGATTTAATATCCTTAACAAAAATCAAAGTTTCAAAAGAAAAACGCGGGAAAAATTTTCGATCTACTAATGAATGACTCATAAATATTTATAATGCAACAAATTCTCGGTCTAATTCAGCTGCATTATTGGTATTTTCCACAAGCCATTTTAGGGATGAAACCATAATATCCAAAATAGTTTACCAATATTTTCACATATCTTTACCTTTTATAATGTCAGTACAACTCGCAGAACATACAGATCCAAGTCCACCGCCTTCTACCATCAATGCTAGCAATTCTTTGGGCTCGACAGCTGCCGCTGGTAGTGGTGACTCAAATCAGACAACGCCAGCACCTGCGACCTCTTTTGAAAGATACAAAAAACGAGACACAAGTAAAGGTATGCTTTTGCATTTATATTCGTATTTCCTTAAAATAACACATTGTTTTTCATAGTTCAGAGACTTAGTAACCTTTACCGTTTCTGATTTGTAGTAGTGGTGCGTTTTCGCGCCATTGGTAATGCACCTATACTGAAACAGAACTTTTACAAAATCACGGCTTCAAACCAATTCAAAGCAGTGATCCAGTTTCTTCGTAGAGAACTAAATTATAAAGCTTCGGACCCATTGGTAAAAAATATACTAAATAAAATTTGTTTTTTTTGCGAGGCTGAAAAATAGTTCTTTTAATTAATTTATTATAAAAATATATTCAAGTTTCTGTATATTAATAGTGCTTTCTCGCCGGCACCCGATGAGATTGTGTCGAATTTACATAAGGTATAAACAATTGATATCATTTAAGGATTTTATTAGACGTATTTTTTAAATAACCTCATCACACGTTTGTTCTCTTCTAGTGTTTTAATACAGATGGACATTTGATAATAAATTATTGTACCAGTGCGGCATGGGGTTGAAATATTTTTCTTTTTGTCGGTCTCTTATTGGGCATTCTTTTTTTTCATATAGATTATTTAAATTAATAGTCATTTGTGTAGTTCCTGATAATAATAAATAATAATAAGCTTTTAGATCTTTATCTGTAGAATACATCTTAATTTTTAATATTTAACATTTGTAAAAATTATAATAATTTCCAATATATATAACATTAGTCGATTTCAAAGCTATATAATCGAATCAGCAAGTATTAAATCAAAATACATTTGCGCGACTGATTATTTTCATAATTATATTTTTCTCCTTCGTAAACTAATTATCTTCTCTTCCTTCGAGGACGCTTTGTAGGAAATAGATCGTCCAAATTATCGCCAGAATCTTCTGCTACATCGGCTGCTTGATCGTTTCTCATTTTTGCTGATGGACTGGGAGTTTCCATTTTTTCTTGAGGCTCTTTTTGTGCATGCGATTCCAGCTCACCATGTTGCATTTCCTTTCCTTGCACTTCCTTTCCTTGCGTTTCCTCCTCCTCCCGCTGCTCCTTTTGCGTTCGTTCATCAATTGATTCCGCATCTGAAGTATGTTCTTCTGCCTCTGTATCATCTTCACCTTCACCATAATAGATGCGTCTTTGTTTTGATCGTGTTATCGGTGTTGCTGATTTACCGATCAATGGCGGACTATTCGACTCTTCTTGATACTCTTCCTCCTCATCTTCTACGTCCATCATCTCAAAAGACATTCCACTAGCAACCGATTGATTATCATCTTCTGATCCTGCTTGACGCTGTACGACACCTGTTTAATAAATTAATAATTTGAATTACGAGTATCAAATGGTTCATATTTCTTATTTACCATTTTTTTCAAGTAGTTTCAGCAGACTTTTGATTTTCCTCTTTTTTGAATTCAACAGATCTTTAAACTGATCGATAGCAAATTTAGTTTGGTACTTGGTAGATTATGAACCGAAAAATTCTTATTCTCACATTTTCCAATAGTATAGTCTCACTCGTCAATTTATCCTCTGCCATTTTATCCATTTTCTGCTCGGTTAAGTCACGCATTTTTTCAAGATCTGTAACGCGCATTTCGAGTGCTTCACATTTCGACTTTTTTTTAAAAAATAAACTTTAGTCCAACTGATTCTTGACAGGTACAAAAAGCACTTAAATACCTGATATTGTGTTCGATCATCCAACAGAAAATCTAACCATTCTGTCCAAAATTTAATACATCTATCTTCAGGCACCGCTATAAGATCAACACTACCAAGTGTCACAGGTAAAGCCTGTACTTTGTTTCATACTCAAAAGTTTAAAAATCAGGCCAGCTATAGCAATTTAGCTATTCGTGCCTACCAGCATTGGGTCTTCGCCTGTGTCTTCTATTCTCCAGCTCCATTTTAGCTATAGATGAAAGTGCATTATCCAAAAACTCATGATCAAAAATCACTTGCTTATGGAAGATAACAGTGCTTATTTCTTTGTAGAAATACCGTGACTGTGGAAGTTCTCGGGATAACTTGGCACGAAAGTCTGAATTCGTTAAAGAATTCCTTTCCAGAAAGTACCGCATACGTGGCCTCCAAGAACTGTGATGTTTCCGTTATACTAGAAGGTCTTCCGTGTCTCAAGTCTCCCACCGTGACTGAATGAAGATAAATAATAAACAAATAATACCTACCACATTAGGAAAATTGAAATTTTGTTGAAAGTTACCTTCGCGTTGCCAAAACGAACGACAGTCAGTCACTACTAGACCACAGACGGGCTTTTTCTCCACATCCATTTCCAAATCTACTGACCCGAGCCATTTTGTGCGTAAATAATATTTAGTGAGCTTGTTTGGCGGAGAAACGGATAAATGTGAAAAAAAAGTCTCGTTTGACATGGTTCGACAGTAAAATTTCGCGTGTGAAATTCTTAACAAGTAGATTTGTTGCACGTGCAAAATCTATGTAGATCAAGATTTCTGCAAACATTTCCTGCAAGGGGGAAACACTAAAGCCGGGTAGTGCAATTCGGATCGAGTCAATTCAGATATGATCTGGGTTGATTTGATCCGATTTGCAAGTCATTTTCACATGCAAGAGAAAAAAATTTTGTTTATTACAAGGATGTAGTAAACACATTGATAAACATTATTTATTGCAAGGTAATGTTACTTTTTTTAAGAGAAAAGGGAAAAAAGAAGAGAAAGAGAAAGGGAAAGAAAAAGGGGGTTAAGATTATTAAGAATATATTTTTGATATCAAATACAAGCTATAAGTATTATAATAACTCGCCATTTCTAATACCATATATTCTTTATAAGTGTTATAATAATAATATATAAGAAACCAATTCTATGCATACTTGCCATTTCTAATATCATATACTTTTCATTTCATTTCTTTATCATATACTTATTCAATATGTATACTTAACATTTCTACAATTTTTTATTTATTTTTTTTTCTAATTCAGTTTGTCAACTTTCTCATTCTGTTACTTTATATTCATTTATCATTCTTATTTAAGTTCTTCAATATTTTTACTTTAATTATATTACAAGTAATCAATAAAAAATGTGTAAAGTTATTTAATATTGATACATCATTCGAGATCTCAGAAAAAGAATTTTACGAGAACTTGTGATCACTCATTTCCAATATATGGACATGACATAATAGTTAGAAGTGTGTCAATAATAATTTTTGAATCATCTATATCTATCATCTTGCAAAATATAATAAATTGAACATATATAAAGAAGGTATTATAGAAAAATGAAGAAAAATAAGTAAGTGTGATTCTGATAAATATAATGCAAAAATTAAGATAACACATATTATTATTCTTTAAATGATCAAAATTAAGTATTTTAAAAATATGCTGAATTATTATACACATTCAATCAATGATAATGACAAGATTAAGTGATTTGAGATTATTAGAAAATTAATAATTAATAAAGCAAGTAAATTATATACTTCACTCACCATCATAGCTACGGTCAAAGAAATTATAAGTAAAAAAGATCTTGATATCATAATTTAAAATTTATGTAGAACTAAAGTCACAAATATTTAACAAAAGTTATACAAACTACTAACAGCTCATCTTATTAGCAAATATAATCTAGAAGCTAATATTAAAAATATACTTAATTTTTTAATAAGTAAGGATTATCAAGTCAAATACTTCTTAATACAAAATAACACATATGCAGGCACATACAACATTATGTAAAAATTATCTCAAGATTTTATTTTTGCGAATTTTGAACAGTTAGAGAAATTATGACTTTTTGAATGACTAATACTCATAGATTCTACACATAATATCAATAAATATTTATGATATCTCTTCATACTGTATATTTATAATGATCATGGATGCTGAGATATTGATGTTCATTTTCTTATAAGTAGTGAAAATAGTGATATGATTACTAAAGTGCTGAAGATAATTTATAGACTTGTATCTCATTGGCATCCTTAATATATATTTTCTGATTAGAACAATGTGAAGATTAATAGTATCATAAATGCTTTTTCAGGAATCATACATGGTGAACAAAACTGTGATATAATTCTTTGTACCATATATGTGATACATACATAATTGCACAAGATCTACTATCTAGCAATACACAATTAATTAGTCTTGGCCATGCATAAATGAATGAGAATTGACTGTAAAAAAATCATCCATAATATTATCATCACTTGTCCTATACCTGATATTGTCAACTATATTAATCAAAATTATATCAGAAATATGAAAAAATAGATACTGTAACCAATTAGCTTATTCGTGTGGCGCAGTAGACATGGCGCAGCATATGGCGTAGCCGCAGCACATGGCGCAGTAATCGCCGATTACTACTAAATCAGACGAATAAGTAATTTATATTAATTAATTTAATTTATTATTAATTTTATTTATAATTTATATTATTACCCATATTTAGCCTTATTCAAATATTAATTTAGCCATGTGTGTCGCACTTGATTTATAGTTTAATTAA
>CAJVPS010001395.1:0-15814 GCA_910591765.1 Ambispora leptoticha | reverse complement strand
AAATTATCATAGCAAAGTTAGCAAAACTATTATAGCAAAACTAACAATGCTATCATAATAAAATCAATATTATGATACTAGCAAAAGTAATATTTAGATCATAGCAAAACTGATATAAGTATTATAACAAAAGTATCATTCATATAACCTCTAAAATATATAAAAGTTATATATCTTAGCTAGTGAATTTAGACAGTTAGTTAATAAGTTAAGTAGTTAGATATTTAGTTATTTAGTTTAGTTTGAGTTTTATGAGTTTAGTTCTCAACTCATACTTTAGTAGATTATAATTTTAAGAGAATTCTAAGGAATTTCTCTTGTAAAATAGATCTTGATTAAGATCTATTAATTCATCTTGTTAATAAATTATTTATTATATCTGTCTTGAAATTACATTTTGGAATTGGACTACATTTTAGCTAGTTATAACAAAAACACTATCATTATCTACCTTTAGATTAATCTTTAAATAATAGTAGAAATATTCTTGTTAATAAATCTTATAAAGACTCTCCCAAAATATTACTTTAAGCACGTGATTACTTTTATCACATGCTTTTATAATATTAGGTTTAATACTTGCTCTCACTTTAGAACTCATATCAAAAAGGTAATAATACTATATAATTAAGAATCTTTTTAGATATAATTAATATAAAACTTCTATTATCTTTTTTATTATTATTTGAATTGCTATAGTGTAGTCTTATCTCTTGTTTACATATACTCTATGCTAATTTACATAATGATAAGTAATAGATCAGAAATTATTCATATTACATTTAAAATATAAGATATGAATAGTCATTCTGGACCTGTCTAAGACTAAACTGATTCTAAAAACAAAATAATTTTATTTAATTTAACATATAATATAACTATATTACATGTTATATCTATATTTTTTCTTTTTATTCTTGCTTGTGAAGGATAATATCCATTTTGATAAGTATTATCTGGATATTTACATATACAGAGAAATAGGTTTTTTCATATTCTGCTGATATTTTGATATAGAATCATGATTACTGATTCTGTAAGCTAATCTTTACTACTTACTGTAATTTGTACTTTTATTTTTCTTGTAATTCCTGCTGATTTTTCTTTTTGATTAATTATCTTACATCTAGATATCTATATGTTGATATAAAATTTGTTAGATATCCATTTGATAAATTTTATTAATATTATTCTGACTGTTACAACTAGAATATGCTAATTACAAAGGAATTAGACCAATTCCCTATGTATTATCCTGTATAGTAGTATCTGACAAGTTATATCATGAGTATTAATGTTAAATATCTCTGTAAAGACTGTTGACAATTAGAAGTATATTCTGATAGCATTCTGTATGATTTTGTTATTGATATCTTTTATTGCTGATGTGACTATTTTACTAAGAACTATTTACATTTGCCATCTGATATTGTCTCTGTTACTTTGGTTTAGTAAGCATAATCATATGTATTTTTAATCTTCTTGCATACTATTACATAATAGATATCAGTCATTCTTGTATATATAAGGTTTGTGAACTTGGAGATATTAAAGAGTTGAAAGTATATTATGAAATATTTTAATGCAGAAAGTTCTAATTTTGGATGCAAATATATTTGTCATATTACTATTTATTCTGCCATTTTGATTTCAAACTTGAAATATAGATGTTTAGTTTATTTTTTTATATATTGATCTCAGAATTTAATAAACTTTATTCTTGTATTACCACTTGATTATACACTTATTTTGATAATATTTTTTAAGAAAGTGTTATATATTTGAGTTAATTTTCATGGTCTGATTAAAAATTGATATAAATTTGGATGTAGATATATTGTAGTAATTTACAGATAGCTAGTTTGCTTTGCAATCTTGATTTGCTAATTGATTAGCTATCTCATTATTCAGATTAGTTTTCAATTTGTATTTAAGTAGATTTTAATTTTAAGAGAATTCTAAGAAATCTCTCTTGTAAAATAGATCTTGATTAAGATCTATTATTTCATTTTGTTAATAAACTGAATATTACATCTATCTTGAAATTATATTTTAAAATTAGATTATATTCTAGCTAGTCATAATAAGAATATTATTATTATCTTTAAATAAATAATAATATTTATATTCTTGTTAATAAATCTTTTAAAGACTCTCTTAAATCTTGCTTTAAGTACGTGATTACTTTTATTACATGCTTTTATAATATTAGATTTAATACTCATCCTCAGAACAGAATCCATACCAAAAAGATAACAACTTTTTGATGCTCTCTCTATGGAAAAACAATTTTATAAGATTATCAAATCTAATTCAGATTTAAATAAAAAATCCTTTGTAAATTAAATTAAAATTAGTAAAGAATCAAAAGTAATTGAAAAAATAATTTTATAATATATCAAAGTGAATCCAACCAAAGAAATCAAAATAGAAAGAGAAAGACTCTTCACTCAACTATTTATTAAGTTACATTTTGAAGATTATACTAAATCTGATTATCAAGTTATCTGGGAAAAATTCTACTATTTTCATCAAGAAATAATACATAATAAAATCCAAATTAAGACAAGAAAAACTTTTGTAACTTTAATTGAAGAAGAAATTAATCTATCAACAGAACAAATACAAACATATCTTTATAAACTGTAATAAGAGATATTGGAATTCAAAGATAAAAGAAGTAAATATTTGACAGAACTAAGATAAAAAAAATAACAAGATATACTATCTGTAAAAATATCTAATCTAAGCTAATCAAAATTAAATAAAGAATTATTAGATATCTTATAACAGTTTGGAAAATATAATCCAGATACTCTTGAACAGATATTAGTATAATTATTACTTAATAAATACTTAGAAATATAATCAATTACTCAAGACATATCTATTACTTCAATCTTTATTTCTTCAACATCACTTGAAAAAGAAGAGATAAGTAAAGATAAGAAAAATAAAATATCATTTTCATCAACTACTGATAACAGATTTAAAGATCTGATATATAGAATTGAAGTACTTGTTGTAGCTCTAGAAAGATCAAAGGAAATTAATTATATCAAAATTATAAAATTCTATAATGATACTCAAGACCCAATTGATTAGCTTTAAGACTTTAAAAATGCTTATATCACTAATAGTATTAGCAATGATAAAAAAATTCAGATAGTAAGAGCTTATCTAAAAGGCTCAGCTACTACATAATATGCCAATAAAAAGTTATAAGATTCAGAATGATCTGAAATCTGAAGTTATAATAATGATACTAATCAAAATATAAAAGAAGCTTTATTTATATATCAATTTAAAAAGCATTTTAGAAATCATAACTGATTATATAAGTGACAATAACAGTTAAAATAAAGAAAATAATTATCTAGTGAAAGTATAAAATAATATATTGTAGCTATTAGAGAATTAATTAGAAGAGTAAATCTAACTAATACCTATTTAGCTCACTTATATGTATCTTATTTTATAGATAGGCTCAGACCAGAAATTAAATTCTTTATAAATCTAATCCATCCTGCAATATTAGAAGAAGTAATTAATATAATAACTGTTTATGATTCTAACTTTTAATAATATAATATTATATCAAATGGCTTGTCTTTCTTACTAACATTATCTGTAAATACTAGAATCAATAAGTTAGCAGAGCAGATTGAAAATATCACTTCAAAGTTAGAAAAATTAACAACTACTACTCAATCTAATAAATACTCTAATAATAGAAATGATTCTATTAAATGCAATAATTATGAAAGATTTGGTCATATCACAAATAAATATATAAGTAGAAGAAATAATAACTATAATAATAATAATAATAATTTTAACAATAATTTTAATAATAATAATAACAACTCAAGAAATAATATTATCTATTATAACTGTGAAGATACTGATCATATTACTAGTAGATATACTAGTTCAAAGAAAAATAAAGATAATTAGAATAATAATAATAATTATAATAATAATAATAGAAGAAATAATAATAATAATAATAATAACAAATAGAATACTTATTTAAATACTGAAGAACATTTAAATTCTTAAATATATCTTTAGAAGATGAAAGTGCATTCATAATTAAAAAGTCTTTAATTAATAATGATCAGCTCAAGAAATTATTAATAGAAAATGAGAAAGAAAATTAATAAAATTAACAAGTATCTATAGATGCTATGCATATAAATGGGCTTATCAATAATCAATCTAGCAAAATAATAATTAATAGTAATATTGTGAATAATATAGTTGCTCAATAATTTTTGAAGAAAATAGATTAGAAAATTCAAAAATCTAGTATAATAAATCTAATTGGTATTAATAGTCAAAAAGAGAAAGTGTTTAGAGAAGTAATTGACTTATCAATTATTCTAGGAATTGAATTAATCAAGATTAAAATATTAGTAACTGTGAATGGTAATTATAATTTTATACTAGGAAATAATTAGGCTCATGCTTATAAGATAATTATAAGTTAAACTAAAGATCTATTATAATTTGAAAATTAAAAAAAATAGATTGAAATACCTATTATATGTTTAGAAAAGTACTATAAAATTGAAAAAGAAAATAATTTATATAATATTAATAAAGAAGTAGAACTTAAAGTCTTTGATAATAATGATAAAGAAAAAATATCAAAATACGCTTATGAAATAGATCCTAACTTTGATCTAAAATATTCAGAATCAAAAGAATTTGTTATTTTATTACAAGAAACTGTAATGATAGACTCATATATTACAATTGAAGTATCAAAAGAAATATTTTGTCAACTTACTTTTAGATCTTCTTTAGCTTGTAAAGGAATAAAAGTAAAAGCTAGTATTATAGATACTGGATATACTGGAAATATTAAAGTATTAATTTATAATAATTCTAGTTAATCATATACTATACAATCTGATGAGAAAATAATACAAGTAATATTCTTATTACTAGTAAAGATCTCAAAAATTTATTTAGTATTAACTTATAAAAAACTTGAAGATTTAGAAAGAGATCAATAAGATTTTGACTTAACTAATAGATTTAAAGAACAAAAATCTATAATAGAAGAAGAAAGTGAAGATGAATATGAAGAAGATAATGATATTGACTAGCTATTTCTAAATATTCAAGAAAGTCTAAATAATCAAATAAAAATACTAGACTTATAAGTAAAAGAATATTATACTCAACTGGATAAAGAAAAGTTCTTTCACTTAATATTTGAAGAATTAAAAAGAAATAAAGTTACTGGTTTAGATAAATACCCCCATGTTAATAATCACTTATTAACTAAATATTATAAATATAATAAAGATAATTAGTATTATAAACAGATAAAACTAATATTAGAATTATTCTATCAAGTAAAAGAAGAAAGTTCTGATAAGAATAACCTAATATCAGAATAAAGATAATAGTTAAAAGAATTACTAGAAGAATATCAAGATCTTTTTGATAAAAAATCTAGAAAAACTATAATTATTTAACATAAAATTAATATAAAAACTGAAGAATTAATAGCTTTGAAACTATACTATAGACACTTACTAATTGAAAAAGAATTTATAGAAGAAAAAATTAAAAAAATGCTTAAATAAAATATTATTTTATCATTAGATAACCCATGATTTATACCTGTAATAGTGATCAAGAAAAAGAATAGCAAATATAGATTTTGTGTAAATTACTATTAGCTAAACAAAATTATAAAAAGAGATCAATTTTTTTTATCTAGAATTAATAATTTACTTGACATATTTGGCAAAGCAAAATACTTCTTAATACTTGATTTAACTTTTAAATATTAATAAGTAGAAGTAAAGCCAGAAGACAAAAAGAAGATAATCTTTATTACTACTAATAATCTATATAAATTTAATATTATATCTTTTGGATTAAATAATGTATCAGCTATTTTTTAATGCTTAATAAATAAAATATTTAAATCTTACCTTGAAAAATTTATAGTTATTTATCTTGATGATATTAATATCTTCTCAGATACTTTTAAAAAGCATTTTACATATCTGAAATAAGTATTTAACAAACTTAAAGAGAGTGATCTAAAACTTTAATCAAGTAAATATTAATTTAATAAAACTATACTCATCTTTCTAGGATATATTATTAGCAAAAATAGTTTGAAACCTGATCCAGTCAAAATAACAACTATAGAACAGTTTTCTAGACCAATAAATCTAACTATTTTAAAAGGATTTCTTGACTTAGCTTCATATTATAGATATTTTATAAAAAACTTTGCAAAGATAGTAGCATCTTTGAATTAACTGATGAGAAAAGATTAATCTTTTAAATAGTCTATTAAATATCAAAAAGCATTTGAAAAACTAAAAAATAGATTAATTACTGCACCTATATTAATTTATCCAGACTTTGAGAAATCTTTTATACTATATACTAATGCTTCTAGCTTTGAATTAAAAGCAGTTTTGGCACAAAAAAATGAAAAAGACAATGAATATGTAGTCACTTATGCTAGTAAAAGAACAAATAATACTGAGAAAAATTATTATGTAACTGAATTAGAATATTTAACAGTTATTTGGGCAATATAACTATTTAGACCATACTTATATTCTAATATTTCTTTTATTCTGATAATTAATCATAATGCTTTGAAGAGTTTATTTAATAAACTAAAGATTTTTGGAAGACTTACATGCTAGATTTTGACTTTAAAGAATTATAACTTCAAAATTAAATATTGCAAAGGCTGAATTCATTCTAATATAGATTTCTTATCTAGATATTTCTAATCAAAACCAACTTAGATACAAAAAAAAATAAGAAAATATATCATCAACTGCTCAATAACTACTTAATATACTCTTACCTGATTATCCAACTTAAATATAATAGAATTACTTGAATATTTATAACTTACTATTTATTTAGATATTCTAGTCATATCAAAAGAAATATCAGAAAAAGATCAATAAAAGTTCAAAAACAAAGCAAAGTTATACTTAGTAAATAAAGAAATCTTATATAGATATAATAAGAAAGAATCAGAATAATTTTTAAAAGTAATTAAAATTAATAAAATAGAAAAAATATTATTTAATAATTATGTGATAATACATACTGGATATTTTAATATTAAAATAACTTATTATAGAATCACTCAAAATTATTATTGACCTAAGATGCATTCTGATATTAAAAATTATATAAAAATATATAATATATATCAACATAAAGAAAAAACCAGAAAAAATAATGTATTACATTCCATAAAGAATAAAGAATCTTTTGAAAAGATAAGAATAGATCTAATTGAATCACTTATATTAATAAAAAATAATTATAAGTATATAGTAGTTGCTATAGACTATTATATTAAATAGACAGAAGCAAGATCAATCTTAAATAGTTTAGTAAAAGCAATAATACCATTTCTATATAAAAATATTTTCTATAGACATGATTTTTCAAAAAAAATAATATCAGATAGAGAAATAATATTTGCTAATGAATTGATAAAAGAATTATTTGAAAAACATCAGATCAAACATCATCTATCAATATTATATCATTCTCAAATTAATAGGCTTATAGAAAGATTAAATAGAATATTATGTGATGCTATTAGAAAATTAGTTTAATTATATAAAAAAGAATGAGATATATATATACTTTCAGTACTTTTTACTTATAAAATAATAAGATAAAGCTTAACAAAATTCATACTTTTCTATCTTACCTATAGTAGACAAGTTATCATATCATTAGATCTTAAATTAAAACTAATTAATAATGAAGAAAATATTATTGTAAATAAATTGGTTAAAAGAGCTTATACTATTATAGATAGATTGGAGTTAGACAGATCTATCACTCAATAAAATATACAAAAATCCTAATAAAAATAAAAAGAAGCTTATCAATAAGATAAAAATTACTAATATTTCTTTATTAAAGATAAAGTCTTAATGAAGAGGATGAAAATTCAGCATTGACATCATGAAAAATTTGCTCAGAAATAAAAGAATTATATTATATTCATTAAGTTTTTGATAAAGATATCTATAAATTAAGAATATTAGATGGTAAAATTCTTAAAAATCCATATAATAATAATCATTTGAAACTTTATCTTGAAGATAATAGACTGAAACCTAGAATTATCATAGAAAATTAAATATTTCTAGCTCTGGCAAATCAGACTTCAGTATTGATAAGCTATAGCTTTTACTGATATAAAGAACTAATCAAATAAAAGTAAAACTCTATCAATTTTATAGTAAATCAAATAACTAATATACCTGCTCAAAATCTTACCATCTTGTTAGTAGAAGAATATCATCATCTTAAAAGCTATCATTCAAAGTATATCACTCATAATGAACTCACATATTTACAACTCTAAATATTAGGATAACTTTTCTCATACTGGTCATCAATGTTATCAATATCTAAAAGTTGAGAAAATTATTCTAATTGAAGATTAGTTAGAATAACAATATCAAGATTATCAGTATACTTTACAAAATTATTACTGTCATTAGTATAGAAATAGAAAAAGAATGAATTATAAAAACTGTAAATTATACTTCATTAATAATGAAGAAAAAAAGTTTATTATCAATCTTATAGAAGAAGATGAAAAAGAGATTGCTCATTCATCACAAATTAATTTTCAAAAAGAAGAAAAAGAAGTTCTATTTCTTGATATTAGGAAAGAATAAAAAATTTCTCATTTTATCACTTATCTTGAATACTATTAGAATATAAATAAGAAACTGTATCTATCTATGTTCTCTTGAAAATATATTGAATTAAAAGAAAGGGAGTTTCTCTCTTATTTTCTGTAATATTCAAAAAGTCTGATATTATTTTATGAAATATATAGCTCTGGCTCCAGTAGTCATGATTTGACTTTGAAAGATATCAGAACTAATTAGCATTTAGGATATAAAGTTACCCAACCTATCAATTACTGGTCAGATAATCAAGAATATAATAAAAGAAATAAAGACTTATCTTTTATTCTAGAAGTCAAGAAGAATAATAGTGAAGTTATCTATAGATATAAATGAGATGTTACCAGTATTCCATGAATACTAGTAATTAATAGAGATGAAAATGATGAGAAAAATTATGATATAATATCATAATTATTTCTTATCCTCTCAGATTCTTGAAATTTCAAATTTTAAGAAAGAAAAGTAACTCACTAATATCTCTCAAAACTGGATAATATTTCATATCACCCTATAATATAATAATAATATAGATAAAGCAAATTCAAAAAAGTAGAAAATAACAAAGAAAATAATATTTTTCTAGTTAATGATAAAATAAATGAGATAAAAGAAAAACAAAAAACAAATAATAATAATAATAGAATAATATTATTATCTTTATTAAGCTGGTAAAATTCATGGAGAAATTATATTATTAATAATATTGAAATAAATAATAAAGAAGTACAGTTTCATTATCAAAGTAGAAAGAAAATTAATAGTAGAACAGTAAATAGATACAAAAATTAAATTAATATAGAGAATACCAATAGAAATTATGTGACTGAACAATCATCTGATATGGTATAAGATTATACCAACCTCTAGATCTATAGTAATATGATCAAAATCATAAAATTACATACTATAATATGAAAATTAAACATGAAAATTAGTTCACATTATAATTTTATTTGTCCAAAAAATTCTCTTTTATATAATCTTTCTGAAAAATATATTAATTCAAAATTTTTATAACTCAAATTAATCATATTATATTATTCTTTAATTTATTATATTTATCTTGTATTATACTTATTTATAGAATATTATTTATTATAAATAATCTTTTTTATTTAATTTAATAGAATTTATTTTTTTTATTATTTATTCAAACTCTTTAAAATACTATCACTTTGCAAATTCAGAACAAAAGTTATCTTAAATAATATCATATTAAAAATAGTAATAGCAATATTTTCTAATAGAAATATAGATTTTAATATATTCTGAACTGATCAAGAAATAGTTAATGCTATAATAAATACATATTTAACCAGAAAGAAACTATTTCTTTATCACAAACTTAGTCATATTATGATTAGAAATATATCATCATGATATTAGAAGATTATTAATAGAGCTAGTAAATTATTTCAACATATTTTAGAACAATCAATCCTAAGTTTAAGAAAGTTATTATTAACAAAACTTGGAAGAATGACAAATAATGACTTTGAAGAACTATTAAGCTTAGTAAAATCTGGCATTTAGCTTTGAATTTTGTGAAGCAAAATGTTAATGAAGAAAATCCTGTTGTAATATGAACTTTTAGTAAAATATTAGTTAATTTTATATTATTAGTCACTTTATATCACAATATGATTAGATGAATAATTATTTATATCTTATTGGATATTAGCTTTAGAAAATATTATTTGTAAATATTTTTAGAAAGTTTTGTAAGCATAATAATTATGATAAAATTATCATAATAGAGTTAGTAAAACTATTATAGCAAAACTAATAATGCTATCATAACAAAATTAATATTATGATACTAGCTAAAGTAATATTTAGATCATAATAAAACTAGTATAAGTATCAGAATAAAAGTATTATTCATATAATCTCTAAAATATATAAAAGTGATATATTTTAGCTAGTAAATTAGAACAGATAATAGATAGTTAATCAGTCAGATATTTAGTTATTTAGTTTAGTTTGAGTTTTATGAGTCTAGTTCTCAATTCATATTTAAGTAAATTTTAGTTTTAAGAGAATTCTAAGAAATCTCTCTTGTAGAATAAATCTTGATTAAGATCTATTATTTCATCTTATTAATAAACTGAATATTATATCTGTCTTGAAATTATATTTTGAAATTAGATTATATTTTAGCTAATTATAATAAAAATATTATCATTATCTATCTTTAGATAAATCTTGAAATAATAGTATTTATATTCTTATCTATAAATCTTTTAAAGACTCTCCCAATCTTGTTATAAATACGTGATTATTTTTATTATATATTTTATAATATTAAAATTAATACTTGCTCTCATAACAAACTCATATCAAAAAGATAATAGCTTTTTAATACCTTCTCTGTAAAAAATAATTCCATAGGATTATTAAATTTAACTCAGATCTAGATAAAGAATTCTTTGTGAATTAAATTAAAATTAGTAGAAAATCAAAAAGTAACTGAAGAAATAATTTTACAACATAGCAAAGTGAATCTAACTAAAGAAATCAAAATAGAAAGAGAAAGACTCTTCACTCAATTATTTATTAAATTACATTTTGAAGATTATACTAATCTTGATTATCAAGTCATCTGAAAAAAATTCTATTATTTTTATCAAAAAGTAATACATGATAAAATCTAAATCAAGACAAGAAAAGACTTTGTGACTTTAATTAAAGAAGAAACTAATCTATCAACAGAACAAATACAAATATATCTCTATAAATTACAATAAGAGATATTTGAGTTTAAAGATAAAAGAAATAAATATCTAATAAAATAAAGATAAAGAAAGTAATAAGACATACTTATAGAAATATCTAATCAGTTAAAATCAAATAAAGAACTGCTAAATACCTTACAACAGTTTGAAAAGTATAATTAAATAAATATTGATACAATCATCACTTAATAAATATTTAGAAATACAATTAATTACTCAAGATATATCTGTTATTTTAATATTTATCTTCTTAATATCACTTGAAGAAGAAAAAATAATAATAATTACTATAAAGAAAAAATATTTAAAAGAAAGTTAATTAATATTAAAATTAACTCTAATCAAAATTTTGAATCTATATTTTTAAAAATATCAAAATATATTCTAATTAATATCTATATATCTTTTATAAAACTTTATTCATGATCAGAAATAGAAAAATATAGCTCACTAAATTTCTATTTAAAAGAATATAATCTTGATAACAAAATTGATATATCAATACCTATTATAAATAAAATTTATGAAATTATAAATATAGATAGAATATGTAAGATAGCTAACTATTATGTTAAAAATATCTTGAATTATCAAGAACTTATAATTAAGTATAATATAATTAATAAGTATAAAGAGATTATTTTAATTACTTATATATTTCTATTTAACTTATATTATTATATAAATAGAATAAAGATACAAAATCTTTTGGATACTTATACTTTTAAATATAATTTAATATTTAGTACAAGAATATATAAAAATATAAAAAAAGAAAAGTATCATAATGCATATGTTTTTTCACCTAAAAAAGATATTGAAAGTAAAAGACTGATAATAAGATTAGATTTTACATTTCTATATTCCAGTCTTATAATGACTTATAATCTTTCTTCTAAAAAAATATTATTAAATTATGAAGAAATAGATATTATATATACTAAGGAATGTGATTTATATAAGATTAAATTCCTATTCAATAATCACTTACTTAATATTTGATATATTTATCATAATAATTAATCAGAAAATAAAGAATTATATCTTATTATATTAGTAAATCTCTTTAATAAATAAGTAGAACTCAAATTAAAGCTTAATATATTAGATGAGAAAAAATAATGACTTGAAAAATTAATAAGTTTAATAAAGAAAAAAAATAAAAATATTTCAGATAGTTTAAAATCAAAATATAATTCTATATATTTTAATTATAATTATTTGAATTTAAAATAAAAAGCTATTAAGATTTTTATAAATGTCTTTTATAATAAAACTGAAAATAGTATATCTTTATTTTTTCTTTGAATATTAACTAAAGATATTATAATAGCAGAATAATATATTATCAAGCTTGTTGCAGAATATATAACTAAGAAAGATTTTGAAATCAAGTATGATGATACTAACTCTTTATATCTTACTTCTTTTGATAAATATTATAAAGAATATGATCTCACTTATAATAATGATAAAGATGTAATTTCAAAATTAAAATATTGGATAAAAATAATTAAAATTATTATAAATATAATGAAAAAATTATGTGATAAGATAAATACTTTTCTCAAATTAAGAACTAATTTAAATTATCTTAAAATAACTTATAAGAAAGTATTATTTCTAGTTTATTTTACTAATAGAAAAAATATTTCAGAATATTTCATAAAAAAAAAGTAAATTTTGAGTTAAAAAATCTTTTCATTAAAGATATTGTTATAGTAAAACAAGATAAGTCTTAACTTTTTAAAACTATAAGAGATTGGATTATATAAAAAGTAATAGATATCAATAATAATTAAATATTCTATAAGATTATTGAAGATATTCTTAAAGAGATTATAACTAATTTTAGATAATAAAATTTTAATCAGTTTATAAAATCTGATATATAAAAATCTGATAAAAATAATAAATATATTTAGTAATTTATAAAATGAATAAAAAAAAATATGAAAATAAAATTCCTAATTCTGATAAGTAATTTAGTTATATAATAATTTATCTCAAGAAAATATTTGATTTATCTGAAATAAAGCTTAAGTAATCAAAGACTGATCAAATAAAATTTATAAATATAACTAAAAAACTTGATAGAAATATAGATTTATCTTATTACTTCAAAAATACTATTAAAAAACTTTGTATTTAATTTATTATGTATGATAAAAAATACAAATCACCATCTATTAACAAAATCATAAAGATTACTAATTCAGATAAGAAATATAAATAGATTAATATCTATGCTTAAAATAAGATCAAAAAGTGATTTGAATTATATATTAAAAAGATAAATATAATAAATGAAATTATTTCTAAAATAATATTTAATTGTAAATATACTTATAAATATATTTGCAAGAATATAGTCAAAGATTATATAAGTTATATTATATTAGAAAATAGATAATATCTATGAGATATTTTATGAGAAATGGCTTAATTTTAAGAATTTTAAGATAAGTAATATTATTTTGAGATTATAAGAAAGATTTATAGAGTATGTTAAAGTATATACTAAAAATGATAATTTCTTGATAAGTAAAGAGATAAAAAAATTAATATGCTCTAATTTTATGAAATATCTAAATACACTTATCCTAATTATTAAAAAATATGATATCTCTTTTTATTAATTAGTATATTACATATAATATAAAGAGCATATATCAAAATTAATCCACCTGAGACTATAAGAAAAAAAGAGATTATTATCAAGTAATCTATCTTATCTGATATAATAAAAAATGATCAAATAATACTTGAGAATTTTCTAAATATATGCAATAAGATAGTTAGTTTAATATAAATATAATTATAATATCATGATACTTATATATTATTAATAATTTTTTTTGTATATAAATAATATTAAAATTTAAATAGATAATTTCTGATACTTAATCTATATATTCTGTAACTGAGTACTTTTTTTATCTAATCTCTATATATATCTTAATATAATAAATTATAAAATCATAATAATTAATAAAGTAAGAAAAATATATGCTAATAATAATAATATCAAAGTATTTATCACAACAGAAAGAGGCAAAGCCTCAAGACTAAATCCCATCTGAAAATTTGATTTAATTAAAAAGAATATATTATTTTCTAGCTATGCAAGATAAAAAGCTATATTTAATATTTCTTAAGATCAGAATATAATATTCTTACTAATTTTACTAATGTTAGTTTTATTACTTATCTTGAGATTGATCTTGATATTATTTTTTGATAATTTAGTAATCTTATTACTAGTATATATCAAGATAATAGAGCTAATATCAGTAATAAAGTTATGGATTTCCAATTCAAGATATATATTATTATTAATTTTTTCTATTGAATTCATATTTTTTTTACATATAAAATATTAACTAAGATCTTTACTAAGTAAAATATAGTCTTGAATTTCTGATTTCTCACTAGATATGTAAGTATTATAATTCAAAAAATTATCTGATAGCCTACTTTACAATACTATAAATATATTATTAGAATTAGTTATAGAATATTATTTCTCACTTTACATATTTTTTATTGTAAAAATAATAAAACTCTGTTTCTCATCATCTCTACTAATTATTATAAAGTAATGACTCATAGAGTCTAAAGATTCTGATATATTTTCAGATTTTAATTACTTTAATTTACTAATTTTTAAAGCTAATTCAACTATTTTAAACTTGAGAGACTTAATTTCAAATCCTTTTTTTGATGAGTTCTTCTAAAATAATTCTAGCTTATTTTTTAATAATTTTATTCCATTCTGGGGTAATTTAATCTTCTCTAATTTTATAGTATACTTAGTCTTGGATTTCACAAGAGAAATATTTTTGCAAATATTTTTAATCTGTAAATATTTAGTCTCATTAATAAGTTTCAGATCATAAGTATATAATTTTTAGATCTCAATATTAGCTTCTTCTAACTTTTTATCTCACTTCTTTTTATCTTAATCTTATCTCTTTCTTTCTCAATCAAAATTTTCTTCTTATTTTATATATTTATTTTATAATTCACTATTATAGTTATATAATTTAGAAGAAGATTAGAAGATATAATGTATTTTTTTCTCAAGATCTATTATATATGTTATATTAAATAAAAGATAATATAATAAAAAAAAATATAGATAAATCTTGATACTAATATATAAGATATATACTATATATATTAAATATTTATATTATATATACTAATTATTAATATTATACATATTATAAATATGATATATACTAATTATTAATACTATAGTATTATATAAAGATGATAACTATAATTATTATATTATAATACTTATATTATAACTATATATTATAACTTATTAAAAAATTTAAT
>CAJVPS010001394.1:0-15814 GCA_910591765.1 Ambispora leptoticha | reverse complement strand
AAAGCTAATCTGTTATACAGATAGCGCAAAATAAAGATCTAAGCTAAAAGAGATCTAAAGGAAGATAACCCAATCAAAATTGTTACATAAGTAAGAATAATAATTTTATATTATATATCTTAATCTTGATCAATACTCAAATATAATATGACAGATAACATTTAATACTACATATCTTATTCTTAGGTAATATTCAAGTGAATTATATAAAGATCATGAATATTATTTTGGTATTAGGTGCCTTAACTCTGGCCTATATAGAGTAATTAATTAGAAAGCTAGGACACTATATACCCAGTTTGGATATAACTCTCATATCAGATCTGCAAATGATAACACATAACTAAATGCATTATCAAGCACTATTTTTTTGCATAATTCACATGTAATTAATATTATGAAATCAGTCATATTAATTATGATACTACATGTTTGACTCATATATAATTAACATTATGAAATCAGCCATGTTAATTATGGTACTACATGCCTAACTTGCATGTGATCTGATAACAGAAACTCTTCATCATCATCATTCAAGAAATAAGATAAATAGAAATTGATTGTCAAGTCATGACATATTATATTTATTTTTGATATATATCTTGATGACTCTTTGGGATGATGACACAAACACAAATCTGTCATCATATTTTTATAGGTTATAGGTACCCAAGTATGATAACAAACTTGTAAACTCATCGTTACTTGAATGATAATGCATATATAATCTTATCATCATATCTGAGTAGATTATAATATAATCTAAGTAATTAATAGTTTTCAGGAAATTATTAACTACTTATTTAATTAATTATTATTAATTTATTTATATTTTATATTTATTTCTTTTTTTATAAATAAATTCTTTCTGTTCTGTATTTTATCTTAGATTTAAATACTATTCAAATAATAAAAATTATAAGTTTTATAAATTAAACTATTCACTTTGTATTTTATTTTATTTATAATTATTAATAAATAATTTTACATTAACTAAAAGAAGATTTAATAGAAAAAAAAAGCTTTTACAATGAATATATCATATAATAGATTAATTATCTCAATAAATTATAAAAGTAAAGTAAAATATTGAAAAAAATAATTATAATATACTCAAAAATATAAGAATAAAATTTAAAAAGAAATTATATTTAAAATTAAAGAAAAAGTATTGCTATTTAATATAAAATAATATTTAATAATTAGAGATAAATTTTAATTTACTTAAATTAAATAAATAATATTATATTTATGATTATATGAGATATAATTCTTATAAATTTCAAACTTAAAATGAGAAAATACTTAAATATTCTATTAATAAAAGATAACTTGAACTTTATTATAATTGACAAGATTATTTTGAATCACAAATAATTATTAAGTAATTTACAAAAATATACTTTATTTTTGTATTACTTAACTTTAAATTTAACTTCTGTTTATTTTATTTATTCTTTTATATTTATATTATATTAAAATTTTAATATTAATATTATATTTTTAATAATTTAGAAAATATATAAATATTCTCTTTCTATTCTTTTTATTTTTCATATTTTTTTATATTTTATATTTTTATTTATTTTTTTATATTTCTAATTTTCATATTATTTATCTTATTATTATATCTTAATTATTAACTTGAATTTCAACTTAAATTATTAAATTTTTTGAATAATTATACCAAGAACTATTTGTTTAATAATATTTTGAAATACTTATTATTTTAATCTTTAAATTAATTATAAATAATAATAAAAAATAAGAATTTTATATCTCTCTTTTGGATTTAATCAATTAATTTGGATCTGCTAAAGATAATAAAGTAAATAATACTTATCTTTTGAAAACTTAACTATTAATTGAATTTACTGAATTATTTTTAGAATTATTTTTAGAATCACTTAATTTGATTATAGAATTAAACTTTGATTGGATAAATAAATTTATTATTCCTGTTCAGAAAGATATATTTGAAAATATTCTTTTAAAAATTATCAAAAAAGAAATAAAATTTGTAAATTCTGATAATTTATCATCAACTGAAGAAAAACCTGAGTTATCTATTAGTACTTCTCAAATAAATCAGATTTTAAAAAAAGATTGATTAACAAAACTTGAAGAAGTAGTACTTGAAATTTATAATTAATTATCTAATAATAATGAAAAGATTATTCATTATTATAAACTTGAATATATATTATTAATTCAATTACAAAAATATAGAAAGTATATTCAAGAAATTAAAAGAGGAATTAATAATAATCTTGGAAAATAAGTATATAAAAAACCATATAATATTGCTTAAAAAGTATTTAATATTTGTCAGTCTAAAGAAGAAGTACTGATAATAAATTCAATTTTATAACTATTCAAGTTATTTTATTTGAAAAGAAAAGAGATATTTAAACTTATTGCTTAATTTTTGTAGGAGCAAAATCTTTTCAAGAAGAACCAAATATTACTATAATAATATAAATTTTTTTAATTCAATAATCCTTTTTTAATTATCAATTCTACACTATATATTTTTGTTAGTAATAATTTATTTAACTAATCCATTATTCTATCTTTTATTTAGATTATTTAGATTGTAAAAATCAATGATTTTATTTTGCATCTTTCATTTTGATTTTCATAATTTATTTAACTAATCCATTATTCTATCATTATTTAGAACGTAAGAAATCTACGAATTTATTTTGTAGCTTTCTCTTTGATATCAATAATTGATTTGACTAGTCTTTTATTTAGATCGTAAGAAATCTACGATTTATTTCATTTTTTTAATTTTTTTTGATATTAATAATTATTCCATTATTCTATCTTTTATTTAGGAAGTAAGAAATCTACGATTTTATTTTGCAGCTTTCTCTTTGATATTAATAATTGATTTAACTAATCCATTATTCTATCTTTTATTTAGATCGTAAGAAATCTACGATTTTATTTTACATACTTCATTTTAATTTTATTGATATTAATAATTTATTTAACTAATCCGTTATACTATCTTCTATTTAGTTGGTAAGAAATCTACAATTTTTGTTTTGCATCTTTCATTTTAATTTTCTTTGATATTAATAATTTATTTACTATCCATTTATTCTATCTTTTATTAGTTGGCAAGAAATCAGCGATTTTATTTGCATCTTTCATTTTAATTTACTTTGATATTAATAATTTATTTAACTAATCCGTTATTCTATCTTTTATTTAGGGAGTAAGAAACAACGATTTTATTTTGCATCTTCATTTTAATTTTTTGTGATATTATTTTTAATTAAACAATATATTATTATCATATTACTAGTAACAAGATAAAATCATTTTACATCTGATTATTTGGAGTCTATGATAGTTCTTTCTCGGAATAGTATTACAAGAAATAATAAAATAATAATATTATTAATTTTTATATTATGTTTTTAATAGTTTTTTAAAATTAATTTTTTTAAATATTATCAAAATAAATATATTTAAATATATATTTTTGAAATATGAAGAAATTATTTTTATTATTCCTCATTTTAAATCTTTTTAAATTATAAAAAAGTTTTTTTTTTAACTAATCAAATATTGTTATCTCATCTTTTATTAAAATGATAGTATATCAAGTTATTAAAGTTTTTATTTGATTATAAAAATTATATTATTCATTTTATTAAATTGTTATTATTGAAAATTCATTGAATATTATATTTATCTCGATAAATATTCATTAATACATTATAAGTATTTTTGGACTTGTACGTTAAATTCATACCCTTACATGTATTATAAGTTCTTGATCTGGATACTGGCTATACTTAATATGATTTAGAATAAGGAAAACATTTTCTGCAGTTGCATTTAATGCCATATGTCACAAACAACCTTTGGCTACGTTCTTCATTAGTCAAACCCGGCCAATCGAGATAAGAAATGGTAATTTGTTCTCCTCTTACGATTTTTCGTCTTGCTTTTAACTCCTCTTTAAGATCCAATTCAGCGTTTGGTTCACAATTATGATTGATGAGACTTGTCAAAGGTTGCAATGACCCGAAGTCAGGATGAGAATTTTCATCTTGTTCACCAAACATGTTGTTGCATAAGAAACACATGCAGGAAATAAAAACCCAGAAGTCAAAGCGAAGATCACCAATCGGAATCTCTAGATTTTTTATTACTATTTGATAAAAATCAAAAGACGCCGAAGGCAAGTGCAGTTGCGCGGCCATCCAACGTCGTAAATGTTTGATCTCTTCGAGGTCTAATGGACAGGTATCGCGAATTTTACCGATTGCAAAGAGTTTGATTAGGAAGAGGATAATTAGCGAGGAGGTTGATATTCCGGTTCTTACAACATTGTAAATTTCGCTGAAATCTTTTCCGCACATGACTTTATGATACAGATCATATGCCTGTTGATAGCATCTAATATTACAATATATCTCCTTACAATCTACTCTTGGACACAAATATCTGAATTTTTTCGAGATTTCTTGATTGCAATAATCGCATCGTTTCTTAATTTTAGAATTAACACAAAGGAACGGTTTTTCTTCATATATCAATGTGTTTGCCGAGATATCGGATGTCGCTTTTAGGCCATACTGATATTCATCTCCCGACTCTTCAAAAGTAACTTTGGCCACTTCGATCTTTGAAGAAGAAATTTCTGAAACTTTCTGTGTTAAAATTTGAAATATCTCTTCTGACATTCTATTCTCTTGTCTTGAATCCCACCAATACGATCCACGGAACGTACAGTTCGCACCATTTTTAACGAAATCTTTATACGTCGGACCATATTTCTTACATCCATCCTCCAATTTCTTTTTACATTCCACGAGTAATTTTTGTACATCAATCCAATTAAAAGGGACATCTTTATAAATATCTTTATCTTGTAGCAACTGCTCGCAGGAATAGATTGCATTTGGTAAAAGTTCCAGATCCGCAAATGCCTGAATTTCGCGAAACATGGCTTTAACTTGAAGCTGTGTCAATTTTTTTTCTGGTGTTAAATCTTCATTTTTACCATAGGCAAGAAGCGGCATTCTAAGTCCAGGCTTATTATTTAGGTAATCAGCAATAAATTTATTAATCATTGCAATTGCGCGTCTAGAGTCAATGACAGAAAGTTCTGGATGTCCGAGTTTGAGAAATGCTAGGGACCGATTACACCACAGAGCCGGATCATCAGGATTATTTATAATTCCACTTGAATATTCATTAAATGCTGTTTTGTAGTTGCCATTTGTTAAAGCTTGATTGCCAAGGTAACGATGATGTATCGCTTTTTTTGTTTGAGGATTTGAATGAAAATCCGCAAGCATATTGAGAACAGGTTTAGGAAACAATCGACATGATGCAAGCTTTATTAGAGATTTAGTAAATAACATGAACCTTAGTTTTGAGTTATTTTGTTATGAGCACTAGCAAAAATTTGTTTATTTACCAATGATTTGATAGTTTCTTCAACTTTCTTATTTATTTCTTCCTCCATTTCGCAAAGGAACTGGTATGAATAACTTTAAAATATTATACATGTGTAAATCATATTTAAACAATTGAATGATCATCAGCTAATCAATATTGATATACTGATCAGCCGATCAATGAATTTTAACTATTACTTCGAGAATATTCCTTTTAGCTATCTGATGTTATCTATTTTTATTTGTTAGTAATAATTCATTTAACTAATCCATTATTCTATCTTTTATTTAGATTGTAAAAAATCAATGATTTTATTTTGCATCTTTCATTTTAATTTTCTTTCATACTGTATTAACGTTAATAATTTATTTAATTCGGTATTCTATCTTTTATTTTCCATTTTTCATTTTAATTTCCTTTTATATTAATAATTTATTTAACTAATCCGTTATTCTATCTTTTATTTAGGAAGTAAGAAATCAATGATTTTATTTTGCATCTTTCATTTTAATTTTCTTTGATATTAATAATTACTTTAACTAATCCATTATTCTATCTTTTATTTTTTATTTAGAAATTATGGAATTTATGATTTATTTTGCACCTTTCATCTTTAATATTAATAATGTATTATTAATCCATTATTCTATTTTTTATTAAGAATATAAGAAACCAACAATTTTATTTTGCATCTTTCATTTTAATTTTCTTTGATATTATTTAACTATTCTATTATGTTATCTCTTATTTAGAATGTATGGAATCTATAATTTTATTTTGCATCTTCCATTTTAATTTTATTGATATTAATAATTTATTTAACTAATCCATTATTCTATCTTCTATTTAATTGGTAAGAAATTTATAATTTTATTTTACATCATTTTCTTTGATATGGTCTGGTGCAAAAAGATTGATACACCAATATAAAAGTAATAATTACTTTTAATAAAAATCATTCAAATTTTAACTAATCTTTATAATTTTTTTATATTAAATGAAGAATGATCTAAATTAACTTTTTATACTATTTTAATTATTCTATTATACTTTAATTATATAATAAATGAAGTATTGCTTTACTAAAAAAACTAAAATTATTTTTTTAAAAAAAAAGACATTTTAAATATTATTGCTATCAATTTGAAAGATTAAAACTTTAAATTATGCAACAGGTTGCTCTAGATTTGATAAATATATATTCTAAATTTCATAAAAATTGAATTCGTAATTATAAAGATATTAAGATTTAAATTTGAGTAATTAAATTATTTATTATATAATTTTTATATAATTTTAATCAAATTTTATATAGTAAAATTTAAGAAATAACAATTCAAGAAAGTTATATTAGTAAAATTTTTTTTATAAAAGATATATAATAAAAATTTTTACATTTAAATAAATCCCAATACCTAACAACTTAATTAAATAAGACAGAATTAAAATTTTATTTTGAAAAAATAATCTATTAATATTTATCTAATATATCAATCTTTTTACACTGGACCATATCAATATTAATTTAACTAATCCATTATTTTATCATTTATTTAGAATGTAAGAAATCTAAGATTTTATTTTGCATTTTTCATTTTAATTTTCTTTGAAGTTAATAATTTATTTAATTAATACATTATTTTTTCTTTATTTAAATGTAAGAAATCAATGATTTTATTTTGCATCTTTCATTTTATTTTTTTTTTGATATTAATATTTTATTTAATTATTCCATTATGTTACCTTTTATTTAGGAAATAAGAAATCTATGATTTTATTTTGCAGCTTTTATTTTAATTTCTTTGATATTAATAATTTATTTAACTAATTCATTATTCTATCTTTTATTTAGGAAGTAAGAAATCAATGATTTATTTTGAATTTAGGTTAGAAATTAACTATTTATTTTTTTTTTGAATTTATTATTATTTTTTTGTTTATTATACTTTTTTTATTAGATATCAAGTTATTATATTTCTTACCATTTGTCTGATGAAGTAATAAAATAAGAAATGATAGACTCTGTTTTCTTTTTTATTTATATTAATTTAACCTTTTATTTTTTATTTATATATAAGGGTTCAATACTATAAAGTATATGGAATAATATGTAACTCTTCAAATGGAGAATATTTTTTAACTATCACTTATACCAGTTTTGATAATCTATGTCATCATATTCGAAAGCAATTCACCAAAATAACATAGAATTATCACATACAAATGCTATATGATATTTTTTCTATTCATTCATAAGGTATTATGTATGATGATCTGCATCCTGGAAATATTCTTCAATTAAATGAAAAAAAATTATAATCTGTAATTTTGGTGCTGCAATTAGATAAAATTCCACTAAAAGAATGTTTGGTAATGATTGAGAATAATTGATATAAAGTTGAAGACAGTAAGAAAATCTGTCAAATGTTTGGCATGATATTATTCATTGTACTGGAAGTTTTCCGAGAAAAGATCCTCAGCATGACATTAGATGTTTATGCATTAGGAATGGTTATGTGAGAGTGATATGTTAGTAAATTTCCATTCGGTAAGCATTCTTTTAATATCAATTTAGCTTTGGATATATATGATGGATTATGACCAGAATTACTGGAAGAACTACCTAACTTTTATCGTGAATTAATTAAATATTGTTGGCATCAAAATTCCTCATAAAGACCAACTTCTAAAGAGATTTGTGATATCATTAAAAAATGGTATTGAGATGAAACTACTGAAGTAAAAAAATAACAAATAGATATCACTGAGAATTTTAGAATTGCATATATATCCAAATATGATTCTGAAGAAAGTTATAAGATGTATCTCTTGGCCATTTACACTAGTAAAATTTTACCAAATATATATCATAAAGGTTGGTATTTTTCAAAATTTTATATAACCTAGCCTTATAGTACTAATAACTAATATACGCTTATAAGATCAACATGAAATAAATAAAGATAAATTTATTAGTTATCATATAATAGTTATTAATTATTTGGATTTTTGTTTAATTTTTTTTAATGATGATGATTATATTTTAAAAACTAAATTTCAAAGATCCTCTTGAAAATGGGTTGAAAGAATCAAATAAATAGAGAAAGATTTCGAATCAATATGAAAAGAATATTAGAAAGATATATTTTTATTTTAAACCATATATTTCAAAACATATATATTATACAGTATATTAATTTTTTTTGCATGCATAACTGAAAGGAAATTAAGATACATTAGAATATCAAACACTTTAATATAATTTAAAAATCCCAACAGAGTGGAAAAAATCCAATAAGCGTTATCAAAAATAAATTTTAAGATAATAAAAATTAAGAAATAGATATTAGTATCTGAACGGTTAATAAAACAAAGTTTTAATTTGCAATAACTTTACATATTTTCTGCTTTAGCCATTTATATTCAAAATTATCATTTCCTTTTATCTCTTTTAAGACTTCATTTTTAAAGGACCTATGATAATTTATCAATAAATTATTTTTATTTATCTATCTCATATTATAGAAACTAATATAAAACATTTTGTAAAATTAATAAAAAAATGAAAATCAAAGTATAATTCACTCAAGCTTTATATATAAAGTAAAATGAACATTTAAACATGGAAGTTAAAATTAAATTTTTCAGGAATAGATTCAGACTGCTGTGATATTGTTAATATTAATTAACTTTGATAAATAAATGACATAATGAATAATCTGAGAAAGCAAAGTCAGATCCTGATTATCATAATTTCCATGTGATTTCTCAGATATTTTATGAAAGATTGCACATGATAATACTAGTACCCTAGTCATGATGAAAAAAAGTATTGATCACATGATTTTTCAATCAATATCCAGCACTTGGCTATATCATGTTATTACGACTGATGCTGAAGTAATGACACACTTTGCAAATCTTTAATTAGTCAAGTCAAGAAAATATTATTAGCTTTACTATAATACTATAATAATAAATATTATATGATTAATTATGATAATATATTTTAATATATTTAGTTTTTGTTCATCTTTATAATTATTTTTATTTATATATATGTGATCTCAAGTAAAAATATATAAATAATTCTATAGAATAAGCTATCTATTGGTCTTTATTACAAAAAAAAGATTTCAAGTTAACATCATTATTATAAAAATCTAAATAAAATAAAAAATTCATTTATTTTTATTTAAGTTTAAATGAATACATAATTCTGAATGAAAATTCAAAAATAATTTCATATACTATTATTATTATTTCTATAATTCTGGATTTCATGAAGAGAATCATCCAACTATCAAATATTTCACAATATCATCTAATTTTTGACTTTCTATTTTTCAGCATCTTTTAGTATTATATTTATAATCATATTCATATCTTTTTTTTGTAGTATTCTTTAGTATACAAGATTATATTACATTCTTTATTTTTTTATATTTTTTAGCATACATTGTTAATACTATTAATTATAATAGTTTTTCTCTTATTTTTTAGTATTTTTCAGTATATATTATTAATAATATATATATCATAATGATTTTTCAGTATTTTTTAATATAATTATTTACATTCTTCAGTTAATAAATCATATTATTCTTTTTTTAACTATTCTTTACTATTGTTCAATCTATTAATATAATAAAGAAATTATATAGAATTAAAATAGTATTACTTTTAATATAGTAGTTAATAAAAAAATATATAAAATGAATAATTATTAAATAAATTAAAAATAAAATTATGTATAAAATCTTTTCTTCAAGAGAAATACTTGTAAAATTATTCTATAAAAATTATAATTTTAAACTTATTGATTAGATTCTTTCTATTAGAAAAAATAATGAATTTATTAGATCTTTTAATTTAGAAAAGATAAAATATATCATTAATTAAATAATTTAATTAATTCAAGTTTAAGACTTTTAGCTAGAAAAAGTACAAGAATAAAAATAAATTGGTTAATAATTAATATATAAAATCTTTTTTATCTTATTTCATAATTATCTTTAAAAATATTTATATTAAATGATATCTATAAATGATAAAATTAATCTAATTATTCTCTTTTATTTATCATTATAATTCACAATTTTTCTCAAATTCACAAAACTCTAATCTATTTGTAATAGTATTAAATTTATTAATTTTTATTACAAGAAAAAATAAAATTGTATATATTATCTTTTCTTAAAGAAAAATACTTATAAAAATCATTGTAATTCTAATATATTAATTAGATTCTTTTCATCAAAAAAGATAATAATTTAGATTAGATTTTTTAGTTCAGAAAAGATAAAATATATTATTAATTAAATAATTTATTTAATCTGAGTTTAAGACTTTTAACTAAAAAAAATATAGAAATAAAAATAGATTAATTAATAATTAATATATAAAATCTCTTTTATTTCATCTTATAATTATCTTTGAAAATACCTATATTGAATAATATTTATAAATAATAAAATTAGTCTAATTACTCTTTTTCATTCACTATCATAATTCATAATTTTCTTCAAATCTATAAAATTCTAATTCATTTGTGATAGTACCAAATTTATTAATCTTTATTACAAGAAAAATAAAAATAAAAATATATATATTACCTTTTTTTAAAGAGAAAAACTTATAAAAATTATATCATAGAATTATAATTTTAATATATTAATTAGATTCTTTCTATTAGAAAAGATGATAATTTAAATTAGACTCTTTAATTTAAAAAAGACAAAATATATTATTGATTAAATAATTTGATTAATTTAAGTTTAAAATTTTTAGCTAGAAAAAATACAGAAATAAAAATAAATTAGTTAATAATTAATATATAAAATCTTTTTTATCCTATCTCATAATTATCTTTAAAAATATTTATATTAAATAATATTTATAGATGATAAAATTAGTCTAATTACTCTCTTTTACTCATTATTATAATTCATAATTTTCTTCAAATTCATGAAATTCTAATTTACCTGTGATAGTACTAAATCTATTGATCTTTATTATATAAAAAGCTTCAAATTAACTTCATAATTATAAATATTTAAATAAAATAAAAAATTTATTTACTATTTGAACTAAAGTATGATTCTAAGTAAAAGTACAAGTAAAAAAAAGCTTTAAGTTAATATTAAAAAATGAAAATCAAATTTAATAATCATCTATTAATTAAATTAAAAGATTAGAAAAATTATGATAATTAGTAATTTCTTATAAACTTTCAAAAAATTATTTTTATTAATTTAATAATATAATATACTTTTATAACAAATCTTTATTAAAAAACTGCTGATGAAAGAATTATATATATATAAGAGATAATTTATAATAGATAATTTAGAATACAAATCTTTATAATATAAATATATAAATATATCAAAATTAAATATTTTTGTTAATATTATTAAAACTATATAATTTAATATAGTTACATTATCAAGAAATAAAATAAGTAAAAGTAATTTTAAAGATAATATCCAAGTAATTATGATAACTATATTAAAAAAAATTAAAAAAGATATATATATATCCTATTTAAATCTCTAAATTTAAAATATACTTTAGCTACTATTATACAAAAATAATAATAAACTTTTGTTATAATAATTTAATATGCAAGTATATAATCTATAATCATTATTATGAAAGATACAAGAATAAAAGAGAAATTGATATGAATCTAATATCAAAAAAAAACTAAACTAAAGATTAATTTAAATATAATTATTTAAAATATAAGTACTACAAGTAGTATTAATATTTTTTAAATTAATATTATCTTAAAAGAATTATTTTTAGAATAAGATAATCCTATTGAAGAGCAAATAACAAATTCAAGTAGTATTCAAAATGACTAATATGATAATGATATTATGAACTTTTTTATAATCTAGATGAGATAGTAGAATATATTAGTATAAAATTTCAAAATTCAGAAAGTAATAATAAATTTATAAGATTAATCTTTAAAATAAAGCTGAATTTATAACTTGTTAAAAGTATTTTTTATAATTTTCAGTCAGAAATATTTGATTTAGAAATAGCTAAGAATAACTTTTTTCAATTTGTAAAGATAATTCTTTTTATAATTAAGACTGGATCTTAATATTATTAAAAAGTATATAATATATATCTAAATTATAAAGAAAAGAGATTTGCTAATTATGCAATAGCATATCTTAATTAGATATAATATGAGAATTATTAATAATAAAGATCTAAAAATCAATCAGTAAAATATATAAGTAAAGTTAAAACTTTAATAAATAGATATATTTGTAAAAGAAATATTATGCTTACTATTAATTCTCAATAGTATCATATTCTAATTTAAATTTAACATTTAGAAGCTTATTTATATTCTTAATATTAAAAAATTCAGTTTTTTATAAAAATAAAAGAATAGATTAAATAAAATATTAAATATAATATTTAAAATTATAAGTTTTATAAATATCTTTATAATAAGAAACTTATTAATTCTGAAATATATATAAAAGAGCAGATATACTATTAGATATTTATTTTTAATAAGAAGACATATATAATAAATACTAAAAATCAACTCATATTAACAAAGTCTTATATTAAATAATTTGAATTTATAATAAAAGATTTTAAAATTAAAAATGATTTTGTAAAGATTCTCAAATTTATAATATTATTACTTAATTATATTGATATTAAAAATATAAATAAGATTATTATAGATTCTATATTTAAAAATAATTAAGAATACTTTAAGCTTTTTATTATAAATATTAATTATAATAGGCATGATATATCTTTAGTATATTTATATCTTTCAATATTAAATAAGTATATTATAATTCCAAGAATTAAATTAATATGAAAATATAAGTTTTCTATAGATTTTTCATTAGTTTTTGAAAAATAGATCTATTACCAGTATTTTATCTAGTTAACAAAAATATTGAAGAAATTTCAGTTATGAGTAAAACATAATTAAATATTACTAATCTTTAATTAATTATTAATATCTCAAGTATACTATTAATAAATGATTAAAGAATAAGAAATTAAAAGCAAGTATATATATTATAACAAAAGCTTTAGAGATTTATAAATAGTTTGATTTTATTAACTCTTTCTAGATATCAAATCAAAATATTAAAAATTTATATTTAGAAGATTCTATCAAAGAACTCTTGAATATAATAAAAAGATATATAAATATGTATTTATTTATATTAATAGCCAAGAATATTTTCTGAAGCTCTACTGAGATCTATCAAAGCTGTGTGAAGAAAATTTACTAATTTTATTATAGTTATAATCTTGCTAAATTATAAAAATACTTGTAAATAAACTGATATAATAAAAAAAACTAAAAGCTTTTTTCTCAGTTAACATATCTAGTTATTATATCATTAGTATGAATTATCATAATTACAGAAAGTTATTGGCAGATTCTTAAATATAATTATAAATATAATTATAATTGATCATATCTGAATTATCTTATTTAAATTCTTGTAAAATTAATTTAAAAAAAATAGATATTTTCATTATTTTAAAATTAATTAGAGAAAAGTAATAATCATGAAAATTCAGCCTAATATAAATAAAATTTATTATATTGATATAAATAACTAGCTATATTCTTGCCTAATATATTTTTATAGTTATTATCTTATTTGTAAGTATTTTGTTATAAAGAAAAATAATATCTATTTTTAGTTTATCTTCTCAGAAATAATACATTAACATGATTATTCTTTACTTATTTTGAAAAAGATAAAGTATTAGTGATTAATTCAATAAATAATTCCTGATCTTAATATAAAATAAATAATCTTGATAAAAAAAGTAATAACTTATAAGATATATTAATAATTAATCTTATTGAAGAAAAGAGCTTAAGTATTATTAACTTATCAATAATTATAAAATATAATATAATTAATAAAAAATAAATAAGAAAAGATTATTTCTTATAAAAAAACTATAAAAACTATATTTATCTTATATGAATGAGAAATAGATAATAATTATTTTATAAATATCTTTGATAAGTTATTAAAATTAGTAGTAAAAGTAATTAATAAGTATCAAAAGGTATTACAAGACTATAATTAATAAGAAACTGAAAAATCAAAAGAAAAAGAACTTGTATTTTGATTATGTTAATTCTAAAAAAAAATTAAAGTTATTTAGCATATTATAATATTATAATAAAACTAATAATAAAGTTATTATTTTCTTGACTTAACTAATTAAAGATTTGTAAAGTGTATTATTACTCTGATATTAATTATAATAATATGATATAGCTAAGTACTAGATATTGATTAAAAAATTATATAACTGATACTTTTTTTTATTATAACTAGAGTATTATAATAATATATTATTCTATATATATATATATAATTTGATATTTTTCAAATATGAATAGAGATAATTATTTTATAGTTAAGAATATTTTAATTAGAATATTCTAAATATAAATAAATATTGATATAAAAAATTCATATTTCTTTTATAAAAAAATTGAAAATAATATTAATTTTAAAAATTTAGAAGTAAATTCTAAATTAAAATACTTATCTTTTTTTATATAAGAATACTTATTAAAATTAGTTTAAAAAATATTAAAATATTAAAATTCAATAATTTAATTAGATTTTATACTAATATTTAATTAATATTTTGAGATTTGACAGATTTAATATCTTATAAAAATTTAAAAAGATCTGTAATAATAAAAATATATTATAAATAATTAATAATTTAATTTTAATATTATATTATTTACTAAAATTTATGAATTTTAACAAGTATTTTTTAATATGAATATTTAATTTTTTATAACTATTATATTATTATCTAATTGAATTAATTAATAAATTATAAAATCAAGATATAATATAAAATTTAAATAAATAAAATTAAAATATATTTTTAAAAATTATTTATATCTCAAAATTTTATCTATAAAAATTATTTTTATTCTTTATTAAAAAATTATTTTATATAAAATTTTACTTTAATTAATATTTTTTTTATATAATATTAATATTTAATTTTAATTAAGATTTATTTTTAATAAATAAAAATAATATTAATTAAAACTTTAATTTAATTAATTATTAAAATTTTTTAAATAATATAAAATTTTTATAAGAAATAATTTTTAATAAAAATATAAGCTATTTTTAAAAAATAAAAAGAATTAATTTTTATTTAAATAATTGATATAATAAATAAGTAATAAATTTTATATTATATATTATTACAAAAGTTATATTGTTACTGTAGTAGCATAAAAATCTCTAATTCCTTAATCTTTTCGTGGTTATGCAAAATCACATTTTCTTATAACTTTTACATTTTATAATTATTTCTATAT
>CAJVPS010001393.1:0-15818 GCA_910591765.1 Ambispora leptoticha | reverse complement strand
TAAGACAGAATTAAAATTTTATTTTGAAAAAATAATTTATTAATATTTATCTGAGGTACAAATCTTTTTGCACCAACTCATATTTATAAATTTTTAATTAAAAATTAATTAATTATATATACAGTATCTAATACTTTTTAAAAAGATTTTTTATAATAATAATAATAATAATATAAATAAAAGAATTATTTTATTAAAAAACTATTTAAAATTAATTTTATAAGTATTTAAAAATAGATAAAATTCAAGAATTTCATTATATCTATAAGAATTTGAATTTTTTATAAATAAAAGCAATATAATTAATTATTATAAAAAATATCTTCTAAATATGAACTTTATATTATAAAATAATATAAAAATTTATTTTTATAATAATATTATTATACTAGTTAGATATTTTAAAATATTTAAAATATAATTTTATTTGAAAAATTATTTAATTTTAGTTATTATTAATATATTTTGATTTTATTTAAGATGAAAAGTAATATAATTTGATTTAATAATAGAAATTTTTTGTGATTTATAAATAATATAATAAAGATTTTTATTAAGAGAGCATTAAATAATATAAATAAATTTAAATTAATTTTAGTAAGTTTATCTTTCTTTTCAAGTAAAAAAATTATTTGATTAGTTTAAATAAGTTAGCTTAAATAATAATAATTCTGAATAAAAGAATAAAAGTTCTTTTAAAATAGAATAATATCATTTTCTTTGAATTTTTTGATAAGATTATATATTATAAGCTTTATATATAATTCATAATTTTAATAATATTTTAGATATTATCTTTTTTATTATAATTCTTTATATTTTAAGAGTAATATTATATAATATTATTTATTTATAAATATTAATTATAATAAAAAAGATTGATATAAATTTATAGTACTGATCAAAAGTAATAATTCAGGAGCTAAATTTACTAATAAAATATAGTAAAAATTGAAATTTTCTCTTTATATTAAAATTTATAATTTTAATAAGAAATAATTTTTATTTTTATATTAAAATAAAGTTTATCAGTTGTAGTTTAACATATATTTTTTTCAGATTTTTTAGATTTTTTCTGAAAGAGTTACTTTAATTGTAAAGTTAATGCAAAAATTTTTATTAATTAAAAATAAAATTTAATAAACTTTATTTTAATATAAAAATAAACATTATTTCTTATTAAAATTATAATTTTAATATAGAGAGAAAATTTCAATTTTCACTATGTTTTATTAGTAAATTTAGCCCCTGAGTCATTACTTTTGGTCACCACTGTATAATAAGACTTATCTATGTGTTACAAAAAATTCTGAATCTTTATATCATTAACTATAGATTATTAATTATATATACTATCTACTATTAATTCTAAAAGTGATTATTAATAATATTTTAATTTAATAAATTATATAATACTTATCAGAAATAATCTATCTTTATAACTTTTTATAGATTTTATACAATATATCAAAAATTTTTGAAAATAAAAACTATATAAATACTAATTATCTATATCTTTATAAACTATCAGATATTAGATATTTATTAAATATTTACATTATAAATATAATAAATTATCACTTTATAATATAATATCTTGATATTTATTAATTTGATTCAAGCAAATATCTTATCGTTCAAATATTCATATCTAAATAATCAAATAGTAATGTATTTACTCAAATTAATTATTGAATATTGAGATATTATAGCGATCTATTTTTTATTGATTATTAGAAATTGATCATTAAAAAAAGAGTCAGTCATTTTAGAATGTAATCTTGATATCAAGTAATTAGTTTTGAACAAAAATATTACCATTTAATTTGACTAGACAAATTGAATGGTAATATTTTTATTCAAAACTAACCATTAGATATCAAGATATTGCACCCTAAAATGACCAATTCTTTTTTTATTAAGGTCAAAAAATTTAATCGATCACTTTAGGACACAATAACTTGCCATTTAATGATCAGTTTCAAACAAAATATTTTACTATTCCATTCATCTTGATTAGGCGAATCAAATATTAATATTTTTATTCAAACTGATCACTGGATTCAAGAATTGGAACACTGAACGTTAAGATATGTGTTATAAAGTGATTGAAGCATGAGAATTTGATGAATATCCAATATCTGATATAGAAATTTACAAAGACATGGATGATCAGTATTTGCGGTGTTCTTTGTGTTTGGTAAATTTCAGTACATTACACATGATCCATAGAAAGCCATTGGGGGGGGGTAGGCTACGTGAAAGTAATTAATAATCAAAAAACAAAAGGAAACTAAAAAGAAGAAAATAAAGACTTATTAAACTTATTAACATTATTGAATTTTAATGTAATAAATTAATCAAGAGAACTGAACAAAGAAAAATCAAAAATAATTTAAAAATAAAATAAATAACATAACTTTAATATAATTTTTAATAATAAATGTTTATATTAATAAAAAAATTATTAGAACAGATACTAATAATTTAAGATAATTAAGACTTTAAATGAATGAAATATTATAATATATAAATTTACTATTATAAACTAGTAATAACTTTAATAATTTATAATGTATTAAAAAACCTCTAAAAAGAAATATTCAGTAAATTATCAGAAAAGAAATTTAAAAGGAATAATTAATTGATAAGAAAAGATCAAATATTAGATAATTTGAGAGAAAATGAAAAGGATTTATCTATCATCAAATGTAATTATGTAATTGTGTAGCGATAGTGTATCAACAACCCGAAATGTTGAATCTTCCGATCCGATTAAAAGCTTTATAAATTGCAACAATCCATAGTGACGACAAAGGTAAATAAAAACTCTAAGTCCACAATAGAATTCCCTAACGACTTGGCAAAATAAGACTTGTTAAATTTAAAACGTATATATTAATGGCAATTTGCGAGATTTATATTGAGAGTGTGATCGATTATGAGCTCACCAAATTTAAGTGATATAGCAATGTTAGAATAATGTGTTAATTTATTCCAATCTCTAGAGCTAATGTGCGCAAAAAGCTCGATATATGTGTAAAATAACAATAATATAATATTTTTACAAGTACACTAACTGAATTAAATTACTGTTACATATAATAATCAAATATGATACACAAATAAGACACGTGCTAAGTAGTAACTTTATAACTATCAAACTTTAACTTTCCCATCTTCTACGTTTTTCTGAGCTTCAGCAAGATACGAATGATCAATAATATACTCACGCAAGAAAAGTTCTAAATTATTTAGCCGGTTTTGAAGTTCTTCCAAAGAAACTGGCATTTTTTCGTCCTTGTCATTCTCATTGACATTGACAAATGGTAGTTTTGGGCCAAGTGTTTTATATAGTTTCTTTTGAATTGGGTCTCTGATTCTGAAAATTCTTTGACAGAGTCCCCATGGTTTTACTCGTTCGATACCTATTTATTTCAAATTTTTTTTAGAAAAATTTTTTTATAAAATTCAAAAAGTAAAACGTACCAAAAAGAAAGACATAAGCTGCAGAAAAACCGCTCATAGCGCCACCAAGAGCACTAAGAATGCCTAGTAACTAAATTGTTCAAAAAATTAATCTCTTTTTATTGCAAGGAAGCAATTTACAAAATCAAAAACTTACATCAATGTTTCTTTAATATGATCAAAAGACGGTTAATGTTAAGTTTTATATTTTAGTAAAAGATAACGATGAAGAATTTGATAACCTAATAAAGAAATTACTTTTTTTGTCCAATTTTTGGTTCTTCGTATGTGTACAGTGTTAAATCCAAATATGTATAAAATAATAATTTTGGATCCGTTGGATGCGTTAGATTCGTGAGATCCGTTGATGGAAAATTGTACGTTTCTGTAAAAGTTGTTTCGATATAAAACACACAATACATCAAATCGAATCATAATGTTGATATATCAATCATGAAACTTACGAAATGTTGTCATAACATCAATATCACGCTCATAGTCAGTTCGAGGAATACCAAAAATATTTTTTGGAGTTGCCGCAATACTTTCATTTTTGTATTGTTGGAAACTAATTTGATTCAACTAAAAAAAATTAAAAAATCTATGAGCATTAAAAAGCATAGTTTCTTTTAAACATGTACATGTATGCACGTATTCTTACCTGATATGGAGAAAGAACATATAGATTCTTTTTAACAAGTTGTGCAAGCAAATCGGGATTATAGCTTTTATTTTCAAATAAATTTTTTAACAAACTTGAATCTACAAGTGATGGATAGTTATCATATCAATATAAAGCATTCAAATATATACTCAAGCGTTTTAACTTACCATGAGCTATCAGATTAACATTCAAAGTATCAAACAAGTCAAGAGAATTTATCGTAGAATTAGTTAGATAAAAGAAAAATTCAATATCTTGGATCCCATCACTAGAGAACATAAAATCAGAATCTGTTGTGTAAAATTCCGACACGTATGTATTTTTATCGTTATAAGACACAATGTAATCGTCACAGCCCGGCTTTGTTCCATCTTCTAAAATAATAACGAAAGGAACTTAAATTTGTATGAAATTTTACCAGACAACATTAATATTGATTACTTACGTAAAATGAAATTACAAGTTATATTGAATTTGAAAGGAGCGTCAATCTCAACAGCTACATTTATACGATGCAGAATGTTAGTCTTTTTCATTATCAATATTAAAGCACGCAGATACAAATGTGCATTAGCGAAGAAACAAAAATTGTATTTTTTTTACATGGGGGTGGAATGTTAAAATCAAATAACGGAACGATAGTTTGTAATGGTTCATCCGTTACCAATCGAAAAAACAATAAAATTACATAGAGACACATTATCAAACAAAGCACTCGTAAAAATATTCCTTTGAGAACCTTGATTACAGTTGGTTCTGTCTTGCGCCACGAAATTTTTTTAGGAATACAATCACAACAACAAATTATTGACATCTTGAGGCGTTTTTTTTATAATTGTATGTTATAAATCCTCTTTATTTCAAATGACGCGATGATTCATTCGTATTTATAGCAATTTTAATTAATTACAGTATCTGTTGTCTCTTTCTCTTTTTCAGTTAGATTTGTGTAAATTTTTCATGCTACATAGAATAAGAACTTTTGATTTATAATTATATGCATAAGAACTTTTGATTTATAATTATATGCATATCGGAAAAACAGGATTTTAACTATGTAATAACTTCTTTTACATACAGTACATACAAACAATAAACTTTAGTTTTAGAAAATCGAATTCCACTCTGATACTTGTAAATTTCAAATTACCTGAACATGTATATAAAAATCAACGTTATCATTACGTGTGCATGTAATACATGTACATCTGTATTACACGCTTTGAGGAAAAATATCTTCTCTTAATTATTTGTCTAACGTAAAGCTAATTATTGCATGCATAACGAATAGTAACAAAAAAGTTCGTATGTTGTTTTTGATTAAATAATTCATAAAAATATTTTGTAAACAAGAGTCGTTGCGTACAACTATTATACTATCTATCTTGAAAGAACCTGAATTCAACACATGATGATCTTAGAATTCTGATTTACTGATTGCATTAATAAAATGATCGTTTTTTTCCATATTGTAAAATAAATCATTACTCTATAACCCTTAAATTTTGTAGGGAATCATTAATAATCATGACTTGTATCATAATCATTATGTACAAACGAATGAAATTTTCATAAATTACTATGGTTTGGCACGCATGCATTGTTGAAATTTCTTGGCAGGAATTAATAATGATTTAGAACCGTATTTTCAAAACAAACGCCCTTAAATGCAGTAACTATATCTCCCCGGACACAACATTGCTACGATAATATTTAATTCCTTCTAACAAATTTGTGAATATATTTTTCCTGCATTGATATCATCAAATATTAATCTACCAGTTTAAATTTATCTTCTGTAACTTTATCGTTATTTGATATTTCTTTTTTTTTGCACTTTTAACATTTAATATTATTAATCTTTAGATTTTGAATTTTTCTTTAATTTTTTTATCTTGATTGTTCTACATGTACCATTACTAAATTTTGGATGCATTTATAAAACCATGTGACGCAAACGCTAATACATTGACCAAAAAGGATTGTCCGATACAGTTATTAAAAATAAAATTGTTTTGTGATAATTTTATTTTCATTAAATAATATTTGATCAGCCATTTGATTCCAAAAGCATTGACGCAACAACCCCATCAAAAATGGCCACGTCAATTTTCCGCTCCTCCTTTAAAGCAACTTTAAGTTCGGATGATCTCTTTTTTTGAATCCTTCAATAGCTTCCAAATATTCCCAATAAGATTCTCAGGAGAATTCAGCAACCAGTTAATAATGCTATTTCGTTACTATTCCAACATGTGGAGGACTTCCTTATTTGAGTCCAGAGGTGCTAAGTGGAAAGCCATGCAGATATTTATAGCTTGTACGAAATTGTAACAGATGAACGGAGTCATGATATATCTCGCATAAATAATCATAAATAATCTATAAAGGCGTATAACGATACTACGTAAATGCTATAGACCCTGACAAAAGTATCTGGACAAGATCATCTATGAAATGATCGACAATAATTAAATTTATCAGAATCACCAAATTCCAAGTTTTCAGAATATACAGTGACTCACAAAAGAAACGCAACACGGAAAAAAACGGCGAAATACGAATATCTCGCCGTAGGGAAAACTTGGAAAACTAAAAGATGAGTATAGTGATTCATCAATAACTCTAGTATTGACAATATCAAAATTGATTTGCATTTAGCTTTTAATTGACGCTACACTAATTTATTTAATGTTACACCAATTATGACCGTGAGATAGGAGTGCGAATTTCTAACTAACAAGCTGCTAAATTTTTTTGCACCACATACTTCCAATATTTTATATAACCACCCTTCGCTTTTATTACCTCACTAATCCTTTTTGCATAGATTCGTACAATTTTGAACAATAATCGAGATCTATGTTCTTTCACGCCACTCGCAACTTTTCCCACAACTTTTCTGTGGTTAAAAGTGATCCAGGAAGTTGTCTCATTCACATATCCACCTCATTCCATAAATTTTCTATGGGATTTAGGTTGGGAGACTGGGATGGCCAATCTAGCAAAGTGATCCCATTGTCAGCGAACCATTGCTTTGCTTTTCTGAAGACATGTTTTGGATCATTATCTTGCTGAAAGATAAAATCACTATTCTTCAGCCCCTTCTTCCAGACTGTTCCTAGAAGATTATTTGTTAGGATTTTCACATAGCTATTCGCATTCATTTTTCTCACAATTTTTCTCAACTCACCACCATTATCATTTGTCATGCAACTCTAAATCATAATTGAACCATCGCCAGATTTGACGGTTGGTGGTCTTTTTAACTAATTACTAGGCTTCTTTCAGCAATACTTTCAGCTATCTATTCTGAAAATTTGGTACTTACTCTCATCAGATCAATTATATGTCATTATTCATCAGCCATTCAAGTTCAGTATTTTTTGTCCATATCAATCATTTAGATATGGCTTTTTTTTATATGAATTAAATAATTTGTTTTTATGAAGCATATATCATATGCTTTTCACTGAATGATCAACTTCCAACTCATTTTTAAGCTCTCATTTGATCTCAAAAGTGGTGAAACAAGTGAATTGACTGGCATGCATTTCTTTTATAACATGTTGAAAGGATTGATGGGTGATCATTTTTTGGCTTCTTCCAGTATCTTTCTTCTTTTTGCATATTCAATAATGGAGACCATTCCAAAGCTGCAATTTCCCATATCAAATATTCTTCTTCCGAAACATATATATATATATATATAGTTGCATTCTTTATAGAGATTATAGGCATAATTTTGAAAAATGAAATAGTTCGTTTGTTATAATGTGAAGATTTATTTACAAAAATCAAAAGTAAGTACTTATCTTTATATAGCTTTGCTGTTCATCTTTCTGTTTGGTCATAATAAGTTCAAATAAATTTTGATATTATTAATACTGTAGATATTGATTAATTAATACACTCAACTTTTATTTGCCTAAGTTCTTCCTATAGTGAAATATTCAAATTACAATATTTTTTTCTGTGTTATATTTCTTTCATAAGTCACTATATCTTTGGTTCACTAGAAATTCTTTGATTCTTATTTGATTGAAATTGAGTAATTTTGTTTTAACTAACCTAAATGGATATTTTTGAGAGGATTTATATTAACTTTAAATAAAATATATATGATTAGAATCAGCAAAACCTGCTCCATATAATGATATATTTATATTTCTAGATAAATTTTCATTAATGAGTTAATGATTTATAGATTAATTTGTTCATATATATATATTTTACATAGTTATTTAATATTTCAGATCTATCAGAACTTGGTGTTGAAGTGATTTGATCATGATTTTTATATTTTTATTATATTACCAACTATAAATTTAGGTGTCTTAATATTTTACTGATTCACTTATTATTTTTTTAACTTTTCCTAAATTAACTTTCTCATACTGAAAGTAGAAATCAAAATTTTAGGTGTCTTAATATTTTACTAATTCACTTATTGTTTTTTTAACTTTTCCATACTGAAAGTAGAAATCAAAGATAAATTTAATAAAGAAAGATCAAATAATTGGATAATTGATTGCAAAGATAGATATAAGCATTCTATTTTTAATTATATTTTGCAAATAATTATCTAATATTTTTTGTAATAATTCTAAATAAATTTTATTTTTCTAAAATTAGAAAATTAGGCTATTCAATAAAGTATATGTATAATAAAATTGAATATATAAGTGCACTACAATTGATATTTTAAAGTTTGTTGATTTTTACAGTTGTGATATATATGTACACTTCCCAGTCAAAAGTGTCCAACCATTTTAAAACTAAATAAAAATACACAAACTTCAACAATTAATTTCTTGACAATTTATAAACAAATATTATAAAAATTTATATTATTTTATTCAGAAAACATGAATTTTATTAATATCTAGTTGGATTTTTATGACTATCTAATACTGCTTGAATTTTTCTTGGCAAACTTTCAACTAAATTCATTAAAATTTCAGGCTCAATTTTATTTCACTTCTCCTTCAAAACTACTATTAATTTCATAATATTTTTTGGATGGGATTTATATTTCCTAACACTTCTTTTCAAAACATTTCACAAATGTTTAATTGGATTAAGATCTGGACTCTGTGCAGGTATGGAAGACTTAATATCAAATTATTCTCTTTCCATTAATTGATCATTCTTGCTCTATGTATTAGAGTGTTATCATCTTGAAAAATATATTATAAATTGTTTTCTAAACTATTATAAAAGAGTAAAAAAGTATTTCTAACATGTTTATATATAAAGAACCATTATTCTATCTGAAACTTGAATTAAAGGACCAATTTTATCTTTTGCAAAACATCTTCATATCATAACCTCTTGATTTCCAGATTTTACAGTTGTAATTAAGCAACTTACATCATATTTTTTATGTGATCTATGCCAAACCCAATGATATGTATCATTTTGAAATAACATAAATAAGATTTTTCACTCCAAATAATAGAATTCCACTCATCATTCCAATTTCTTCTTTCATGGTACCATTCTAGTCTTTTTTTATAATTTAGTTCAGAAATAAATGATTTTCTCTTTCCAGCTCATCCATAAAATCTCTCAATATGTAAAGTATGCTTTATAGTATTAGAAGATACTGAAATTGATAAAGATTCACTAAATTTTTTTGTCATTTCCTCTAATGATTGTTGCCAATCTTCCTTAACTAATTTTACAAGCTTCTAATTTCTCTTTCTGTGAGTTTTGGTGGCCTTCCTGAACATGAAGCATCTATAATATTTCCTGAATTTTTATATTTTGTTATAGTGTTATGAATAGTGGTTTTAGAATGTTCAAGAATTTCTCCAATATTTTGCCTCCTTTCCAGAGATCTATAATCTCTCCTCATTCAAACTCAGTAAGTTCACGACTTTTGGACATTGTAAAAGAAAAAAAATTTTATTTTCAGGTAGCTGAAGTCAAGAGCTGTATGGAAAAAAAATTTTATTTATTTATGCTTAATAGTTTTGGCGTAATCTCATTTTAAAAGGTAATGATCTGTAATCTTAAATCAGATGGTCGGAGACTTTTGACCAAGGAGTGTACATGTATAAATGCACATTATGCGCGCAATATTAGTTTATGCACGTGCGCTATCCGTTATTAGGATGACTTTTGAAACCGAATACATGTATTCTGTGCATGTCATAAATCAAAAGCAACATGAAATCTGAAGAACAAGAGCTACTTCGTTTAATACCATATCCATTTGTGTGAAGGCTATAAATTCGACAAACAATTTAAAATTCTAACTTTGTGGAAGAGAAATGTATTTAATTTTAGTTTGATTGTCGCATATCTCTATCGCTATGAATTTCTAAATATAGCCTCATATTAGATGTAGGGGTTGGCTAAAACCTGATGGAATGTGATTCAGTTCCTTTAAAATTTCAGCATGCAACTGATTAGTGCTTTATAAAATCAGGGATAGAATCAAGAACAAGATTATATGTAAAATTATCTTCCTACTACTTTTAACTAGCATTTCAAGACAGGTTTAGGATCGGGTTTCTTTGTTTTGCTGGGTCGATCGAAAATTTGTGCATTCTTAGATGAAATTTGCGTACATCTTTTGGATGGATTTCAGGCTTTACTCTCATATTAAAAATGATCTCCTATGTAGTTTTTATGTCCTTTGTTTATTAAATCATTTCGCAAACGCTATACTTGCATTACATTTTTAACGATAGTTGTTCTCTGGGATTCTAAAATGCTAAACTATCATTTGTTTAGATTTAATTTAGATAGGTTTCTATATTTGTTTCAATTCCCGGTTTTCTTGAATCATGGCACAACAAGGACAAAAAGAATGTGCGAAGCAATCACTACATGCGCCACCCTACAAATATTCAATATTAATAATAGGAATCATTAAAACTAATAATAAATTTAATACTTAGGATTTACTCTGATTACCTTGATTCCCAGAGTTTTACGAATTTGTTCACGATTAAACATTCCGAGACAACCATAAAAAATACAAGTACTGTACAAAAAGCAACTACAAGTTTGACTTACAGGCTTTTTCTGCAACATGGCTTTGTTTTCACTCTGAAAAAATTGACCAGAGTCAATTAAACTCTCGTGACTAAATTAGCAAGACAGAATTATGTAATTAAAAAATACTTTACATAGATGAAACATGGACAGAAGAAAGTTTTAAAACCTATTTAATTGAAAATTCGATTAAAAATTAAAAATATAATTTATTATGAATCACAACACGCGTATCACACAAAGAATAACTCACAAAGTTCAGGAACATCGAAGCATCCAAAGAAATGATTTTCCCAATCTTTTGTTTGATTATCATTCATTATTGTAGTTTCCACCTTTTCATTATCAGTTGGCATTGATGTAGGAACGTACATTGGTGAAGTCATTTGAGGTTGCGATACATTACCATGTTGACTTTGATCATGAGATGGTAACGCTGTCACTGCACTTAAAACTGTACTTAAAGGTATATAAAGATTTGGTTGAGGTTGTTGAGTAGTATTTGTTTGAGTAAATTGAAGACTGTTGTTATCGGTCATACTGAAAATAATATGACATAGAAAGAATCGAATGAAGAACAAGTTTATCAACTTGGGATTTTATAAGGTGGTCAAGTAGTACGTATCAAACAGCTGATGAAATGCCAAGACATAAATAATAAAAACCCAAAACGGTGCTCTTTCTAGAGATTGCACAATACCAAATACATGTATAATCCTTGTTTACAGATTCTTTTCTAAGTCCGGAATCTTTTAAATGCATTACAATGTGCATCTACAATCACATGTATATCTCGATGGAGATTCATTACAACATGTATTTATGCCGATCTAATCTACATGTAGTAAAGAAATAGCAATCGCGATATACGACAATCAGACATACAAATACTTTTCTTTCAAATTGTTTGTTGAATATATTCGCTACACAAACGGATATGATACTAAACGAAGTGGCTCTTGTTCTGCAGATTCAAGTTTTTTTACATTTGGTGTGCATATAATAATGAAAGCGGATTTTTCATTATTTCATTTCTCTTTGAACAATCTTTTTTTAATCACTAATGTTATTTTCTTTTTAATTAAAGGGAAAGTATTATATCAAAGTAATATTTACCTCCTCATATAAATTATGTAATATACCATTAATAAACATCTTAATTGTAAAAGTAAAATAAACTGTAACTTCTCTAGTGAATGCTTTGCACATATCTTTTTTCAAAGCTTAATATACACGCTGATTTCCACATACATGTATAACTTTATTTACTATGAAATCTTTTCATTTCAACCAAATTGTTCACATGAAATCTGTTCAAGCCAATATAGGCAAAATGTTTCAAGCTGCGAAATAGTAGCTTTATCAACATCGCGTAAATTTTATCGTTTCACTTATCCAGGGTGAGATTTCACATATTTGCAAGGTAGCATTCCGGTTAAAATTTTTGAACAAGAAAAGGTTAAGATCATCTTACGAAATTACTCGTTCATTATTTTCAAATGGCATAATATAATTTGCAAGATCCGCTTCGCTAAAATATTTTACTTAGCAAACCGATCGTATAGCAATCGACAAACCATTATACATGAAAGCATAGATTCTTTTGAAAACGCTAGATCAAATCATATGATATTCATAAAACGTTCATCAGACAAGCGATCTGCATTTTCAGCGTGGTACATAAAATGAAAGTGGTTGAGTTCAGTAAATTTTTTTAAATTAAAAAATCTTTTTAATAATATTGTCTGTTTTTTACAATTTCAATATAATATATATATTATCTACGAAAGGTCCATGAATATTTATAAACTCAAAAAATTGATTCACAAACCATGCATGAAAAATTCATTCCATAAGAGACCAATTCAATGATACAATCAAATTGAATCAAATCATTGGATACAATTATATAGAAATCGAAAAAAAGTCTCGCCCGGGAACCATTGATGTTCTTTTTGTTCCATGGTAGTAGTGCTAATGTTGTGATGTATTTTGTATGTCATAAGAAATAAGTTTATCTTTCAAAACGGTTCAATGTTTTGCAATGAAGTTTATAATTTAAAATGGAATTTGATGCGAGAGTATTAGAGAACTCAATTTTATCATTGTTGCAGCAACGAAAAATCTCATGATCATGGAATATTCTGGATTAACATTGAGGTAAAAATTCGACTTGTGTAAATTTCATTTAGGTAGATTTATTTTGTGATTTCTTCCACTCATTATTAAGTTCTTCTAGTCTCTGTTTATCTATTCTCAGAAAATATTAACTTCGCCATTTTCTTGGATTCTTTAAGTATGAAATGCAACTACATGTAATAACTTTTTATATTATAGGTTACTTAGGCGAAAACTCACAATAGCAGACATAACCTTTTTAATTATTATAAGCAATGCATAATATATAAATGATTCAATTCTATATCTCTTAGTTCTCATTTATAAATAAAACCTCTATTTCGTAGCATATCTTGCTTAATATTATAAAGCATATATAAACTCGACGTTTAATGAGCCTATATAGTATTGGAAGTAAATTTGTATATAACATTTGGATAATATACCTCATATATCATATCAAACAATATTACATCCGAATAATAGAATTGCTTCATATAACATTTAAAGAATAGACTTGTTTGCTATAACATTGACTTCGCTGAAAATACAGATCATTTATCCGATGACGTTTCGTATTTATCATACTGTAATACGACGAGAGCGAGGCTAGACTGAATGATTTACACAAGTAGGGTCTCCTGCGCAAATCCACACAAAGATTGTCACAAGGGCAAAGAAGTCATTAGGTAAAATATGAATGATATTCAATTCAAAATAACAAAAGAGTAATAGCTAATTATTAATAAGATATAATTCGATTTAAATAACAAAAATAACACAAATATTATCTTTCCAAATCATAAAATAAATAGGTTTATGTAAAATCAACGAAATAAAATGGATAACCATTTCAAATTCAGATATCAAAATAATCCAATAATTAGAAGAATCAAATGAAACGCAGAGTCAAACATGATTCATCAACTTTGTATGGCCAAAGCAGTAAACCTTCGATTTTGTTAAGCACAAAAGAAATAAAGTTATTGAAAGTTTAAAGAAATTAAATTTATAATACTAGTAGTAATAAAACTAATAATTTGAAATATAATATAAATTTTTTTATATATTATATAGAATAATAAAATATTTAACATAATTTATTAATAATATTACAAAAATATATTATATAACTTGATAAGAATGATTTATAAATAATAGATGAAGTAATACTAATAATATTATATAAATCTAATTATTCTAAAGCTTTTTCTTGATCTTTACTAACAAAAATTAATTATTACTTAATAAACATTTCTATGCAAATATGTATACTACTTTCTTTTTCATTATTAAAAATATTAACTGCTTAATTTCTAAAGATCAAGTCAATATTTTATAGAAATTAAAGTTTATAAAGTTGGTCAATACCGCTATATCTTGTATAAGAACTAATAATATTATTATATCTATAGTTTTTATTATTATCATTATATTCTATATAATGATATTAGATTTATATATAATCTTTATTGAAATTGCCATATTTTATGCTAATACTAATATATTTTAACTTAAAACTAAAATTCAAATTATTTTTTATATTTTTTTGTATAATATTTATTTATTTGATTAAAACAGAATGCTTATATCATATTACAGAACTAATATTTTTGTCTTTATAGATAAAGATATAATTAAGAGAAGTTTCAAAAGAGACAAGCTAATAATTTTTGAATTTAATACAATTAAGCAAAATAATATCTTGGATAGTAATATTTCAGATACTAGCAAGAAAAAGTAAAGATAATGATTTTTTATCTAAAATATAGATAATATCAAGAAAAATATAATATTTTAACTCAAATAATTTTTTTATTAAAAATAATAGCAAATTGATATATTTATAACTTAAACTCAATAAAAATAACAAGTGAGATATTGAAAGATTTAATATATAATCAAATTGATACATGATAAATTAATATATTAGTTTAATATCTTAGCTATAAATTTTTAGCCAAACTCAATTTATAAAGAAATGATTGGATTGAATGTGATAATTTACATTTTAAGTCACTGCTGCAGAATATATCTTACTTTATATTTATTTTACATTAGTTTTGACTTTTGATAAATATATATACTAAATAAAGAATTAATACTTTATAGAATATAACTTTATTGAAATATTTTACTTATTTCTTCTCATTTGCGAGTCAGTCATTAATAATTACTTCTATATTTTATTTTTTTAATAGGGTTAGATCATAATAATTATATTTAGAAGATTATTAACCTAAATGCATCAGAATCTATAATATTAAAATGCTAATTGAATAAAATAAATCAATTTCATTATAATGCTATATCTATAAATAGATATATATATAATCATAATAATCAATATACTATATATTCATATACATATAGTGTGTGATAAAAAAACTTAACTATTTGCTAATTATATTAGATAATAAATAAATATCTTTAATTTTAGCTTAATTTATATTATTTTTTATTGAATTAAAATCAAATAACAGATATATTTACTATATTTATTAAATAAATTCTTGCAAAATTTACTATTAAAATATTATTAATTACTCATAAATAAAAGATA
>CAJVPS010001392.1:0-15820 GCA_910591765.1 Ambispora leptoticha | reverse complement strand
CTATACTATTCTACTATGTATATGAATATTATAATATAAAATAATAAAAATATAGATTCTGAATATTAAATAAAATATAATATTTAAAAATAGAAATATAATAATAAATATAGTAATATATGATATAGAAATGAAAATATTTATAAAATAAATAAAAAATATAGAAATATGTGATTTTGCATAACTAGTGAAAAATTAAGAAATTAAGAAATTTTATGTCACTATAGTAATAATATTAAAATTACATGATTATAATTATTGGATGCCAAATTATTACATTCTGAATTTATCAGATTACTTTTTTTAAATTTAATATTTAGTAATTTTGAAATGTGATATCTTGATATTTAATAATTGGATTTAAGTGAATTTAATATCATTTGATTTATCTTATCAAGAAGAATTAAATAATATTAAATTTACTTGAATCTAATTATTAAATATTAAGATATAATATCAAATGTATTATACTTTAAAATTATATTTATTTAATAATATTATTAATTATAATTACTATACTTAAATATTTATTTTAATATAGGTGCTGAAATTTCTGATCATTAATTTTCTGAAATTGCAATATCTACTAGAAATATATGAAAAAATATGGAAAATACAAAAAATTCTTGTAGTGAATTAATAACATAATTACAAAATTATAAATTATATAAATCTCTATATAATATATCATATCTTGAAAATACTGATATACCATTAAAATAGTGGAATATATGCTTTGTAATACAATTATAACTTCAAGATTTTGCAATCAAACTATATATTTAAATAACTTCTAACCTGTAATTAACTATCTAATAATTAAAATATCTCACAAAATTAGAATAATCAAAATCAAAATAATAACAGTAATAATAATAATTAGTAAAATCAGAATATCCAAAATAATAATCAGCAAACCAATAATTTACAAAACTTGAATACTACTTTTCTTCTTATTCAAATTCAGAATTTAATAGCTGCTTTGCAAGTATCTGATACTAATTTATCTAGTGATTTATCTATTCAATCTAGTTTCTTATTACTGACAATCCATAATTATCTTGCTAAAGAAAGAAAATATCAGAGAATTATCAAAGAAGAAGAAGAAAGTAAAAAAAAAAGTTACTTAATCTTTATCTAAAGTTCTAGAAGAAGACAAGACTAATTTGGAAAAGAAGAAATAAAAGAAAGAAAAAGCTTATCTTTCAATTATAGTAAAGAAAGCAGAAAACTATGATATACTCAAGAATTTGATATTCCAAAAAGTTAATATTACTATTGTCCAGCTCATCAAGATTTCACCTGAACAAAGAATCTGAATGTTAAAAAGAATAAAAAAGAAATCACAGAAGAAACTCAAATAAAAATAATATTCATCCAGAAGATCAAAACTATCTTAGTCTAATATGAAATCAAGATTAAAAAGACTCCTATTGACTTAATTATAGATACTGGAGTATCTGAATATATCATCAGTTATAAATTTCTCAAATAATTAGAAATGAAGATTTAATAAAAATTCAATATCTTCATGTCTGATATAAATTAATATTCTAAATAACTATTAAGAGCAATTGATAACTTTCTTATTACTATTAATAGAATCATAATTCTAGTAGAAATAGATGTTACTAAAGCTTAAATCTATAGTTTTATAGTAGGTATATGTAATATTATTTTATTAATGATTGTAAACAAGATAAAATATGATATTAACAGTTTTAATTTTATAACTTATAATTGTTTTTAATATTTAAAAATATTCAGATCTAAAATTATTTTACAGAATAGAAAGATCTTATTTATAAGAAATAAAATGAATATAAAATACAAATAAATTAATATGAATTTCTAATTTAAAATATATATGATTAAACAGAATTAATTAACTTAATTCATATCTTCAGAGGATAACTAATCATAATTTAATAATTAATGATAATTTTAAATAATAATAAATAATAATATAAATAATAATAAAAGAAAACAAGTAAGAAAATAAAGAATTATTAAAAGAAAAATATTAATAATCTAAATTAATAATTATGATATATATTGTAATCATCTAAGTAATAATATGCTAAATCTAGATGTATTAAATATATAATAATTATCTGTATATCCAGAGTGAAAATAATCTTCTTAAAAATGTAATATAAAGCTAATCTATAATATAGATAGTGCAAAATAAAGATCTAAACTAAAAAGGATCTAAAGAAAGATAATCCAATTAAAATTATTATATACCTCTACTTAAAGTACAATATTCTCATTATATTTAAGTACATAATTTTTCAAAGATATTGATCTTCTCCATGATATTTTTAGAGATTTCCAAGTTATATCATAAAGAAAATAACCAAGCTATTTAACAAGATATTGTGATTTGTGATAATGAATTCTTTTGTCTAACTTTATATTTCTCTTTATTATCTGATATAATGATTACTAGTAATGGTTAATATCTGTTGAATTCATCATCAGAATTATATTTCTTTAGAAGTTATATATATAATATCAGATATAATTTTATCTTATATAATAGTTGCAATTTATAAGTGATAGAAGATATTTTGATAATGATCTTAAAGAGATCTATAAACCTTGATATAAGTTTCTTGGTTGTTCTTTATTTATTAATTGGAATTCTAAATTGTGAGTAGAGAGAAGAACTTTATCTCCAAGATTGAATTCTTTAAATCTTTTGTGCTAATTTATATATTTTAACTGTCTTTCTTGAGCTTTAAGTAATAAATTTTGGCAGTCTTTATCATGATATTCCAATGCTCTATAAAATCTTGTAAAGTTATAATATTATTTTGTAATGACAGAATATTGATAGATATATAAGATGTCTGTTTATAATCTAATTCAAAGGGTCTATTTATAATCTAATTCAAAGGGTATATAACTTATTAAAGTATTTTTACTATTATTATAAGCAAATTCTATAGCTGCTAAATTTTTATTCCATCTATTTTATTGATAGATGATGTAAATTCTAAGTATTTCTTCTAAGATTCTGTTTAATCTCTCTATTTGGCTATCAGTTTGTGAATAGAAGATTATAGATATAGTGAGTTTAGTATCTAGTTATTCAAAAAGAGATTTTCAAAAATGACTTGTAAATTTTGTATTTCTATTTGATATTATAATTATAAATAAGTCATGCAATTTAAAGATATTTTCAAAGAAAATCTTTACAATATCAGATACTGTTAATATTATTATAATTAGTATAAAGTATGCTTTTTTTTGATAATTTATCTACAAATACTACTATAGTATCATATTCAGACTTGATAGTTAGAAGTTGAACTATAAAATTCATGATGATATATTCTGATCTATATTTTGGAATGGCTAAAGATTGGAGTAATTCAGAAAATTATTGATTACTACTTTTATTGTGCTGATAAGATTCAAGATATATTTGTAAATACTTTTATTTATTTTTGACCAATAAAACTATTGAAATATTATTATATATATTTTGTCAATTCCAATATGTTCTGCTATTAGTACATCATGAAATTCAAATAAGATTTTTATCTTTAATATTTTATTATTAGATATAGCTAGGTGACTTGTATTTTTTAAATAAAGTAATTTTTTTTAACTCATAGTTCTTTACTTTAATTTGTTATTTTGAATTAATATTGTTAAAGTTCTTCAAGACTTTATAAATTTCTGCAAAGTTTTTGTCTTCTTGATATTTCTTTATTAAAACTTCTTTATCAACAAGATTAATGATAATAACTGAGATATTTATCAGATGTAATTGGCATGATAGTGCATCTACTACTATATTATCTTTGTCAGATTTGTATTTTACTTCAAAATTACTGATCTATAAAGTTTTTAAACAGCAAGTCTATCTTTTGATAAGGTTATATTATATCTTAATATATTTCAAAGAGATATAGTCTGTGATAATTATAAACTTTTGGTCTTTTAGATATGACTTTCAAAGTTTAATAGTATAAACTATTACAAGTAGTTCTTTCTTATAAACTGAATAGTTTTATTCAGCTAGTGAAAGTTTTTTTAATTCAAAAGCTATAGGTTAATCATTTTTGTCTTGATTTTAATTTAACACAGCTTTTATAATAAAATCTGAGATATTTGTTGTAATTATGAATAGTAGTTTTGAATCTGATAATAACAAGACTGGTACAATTATAAGATATTATTTTAAAGTATCAAATACTTATTACGCTATTATAGATTATTTATATTCTTGATCTTTATATAATAGTACTGTGAGAGATGAGATAATTGCTGAAAAATCTTTCATAAATTTTTTGTAATAACTTGCAAGATCTAGAAATAAGTGAAGTTCTAATATATTAATTGATGCTGACCAATTTTTAATTGTAATAATTTTTCTTTGGTCAATAAAGATATCATCTACTAATATAAAATGTTTTAAATATTTTATATACTGTTATATAATATCATATTTCTTTCATTTAGTATATAATTTATATTTGCAAAGTATTTTCAAGACTATCTAAAAATATTATATATATTCTTTTTTTATTTTACTATATATTAAGATATTATCTAAGTATATAATTACAAATTTGTCAAGATAATTATGAAATATATTATTCATCAGTATCATAAAAATTACTGATATATTTGTAAATTCAAAAGATAGGACTAAGAACTTATAGTATTTATAGCAAATTCTGAATATTATTTTGTATATATCTTCTTTTGCAATATAAATTTGATGATATTCTAAATATAAATTCAGCTTTGAAAAATACTTTAACTCTGTAAATCTGTCTATCAACTCATCAACTCTTAATAGTGAATAGTGATTCTTGATAATAATTTTATTCAAAGTTCTATAGTTAACATATAATCTTAATATATTTTTCTTTTTATATACAAAAAAAACTGGTACTCTAAAAGATGAAATACTTGGATGAATGAAACTTTTTTGTATCAAATCAGCTAATTATTTCTTGAACTCATCCATCTTAATAAAGAAGAATTTATAAATGAGTTTGGATAATGATTCAGATCCTGGGATAAAATTAATTTTATGATCAATTGCTCTCTTGAATGATAGTTAATTTGGTAAGATTTCTAGAAATACATCTTTATATTTCTTCTTGATATTTAAGACTTTAGGTAAAAGTATCTTTTTTTTTGCTTCTTCTTTATCTTCAGCATTATTAAAATATATAATGAAAAGTTTTGTATCTGCTAATAGATTTGTAATTTATTACCTTGAGATGTAAATTGAATTGCAACTTGAGTCAGACTTAACTTCATTATCTGCTTGAACTTTAATTATCTTGGATTTATAGATAAAGATAATAATATTATTTCTTCAATCTATGGTAGGATTAACATTAGTGATAGAAGCCACAACTAGCTGTAACTCTGTCATAATTCTCTGATTGGCTATCATAACTCTATCACAATTCTCTGATTAGCTGCTGCAAGTCACAACTAGTTGAAAAGTCATCTTTAGTTAGTATAAAATAATCAAGATTTATCTAGAATTAAGTTATATCTCTATAATTTTAATATTTATATATCTATTCTATATATTCTGTAAGTATCTAACTTTAACTTATCAATTTTTACTATAATAATAATGATAATTTTTTTGTCATTTATGAGTTTTATAGTGACTGGTATAGTTTTCTATAACTTGGCTTTATTCTTCTGAACAAATTTCTCATCAATAAAATTTCTAGATATATCACTATCTAGCAATATTCATGCTAATTTGACCAGTAAATTTTAATAATCTTTCTTTATTATCTTCAAGATAAGCAAATTCAATTCTCTTATAAGATTATAAAGATTCTTCTTGCTTATCTTTTATATTTATTATCTTGATCTTTGATTTGAAATAATAATTTTTTGCAAAGTAATCAGATTTATCATAGTTATAATATGTATCTTTTAGTTTATTATTCTTCTGCTAATTATTATTTCTTTTATTATTATAATAACTTTTTGCTTGGTTTAATTTTATTAATATAGAACTATTATTCTGGTAACTTCTATATTAGTTTTGTAAGTGATGACTATTATTCTATTTATTTGATATTTCTAAAGATCTATTATAACTATACATAGCAGTATTATAACAAATAGCTAATTTTTAAGCTTCTTCTAGAGTTTTTGATATTTGGCAACTTATTTCTATTTTGGTAACAGATTTCAACTCTTTTATAAAATATGTAACCTAATCTAAGATACTCATATCTGTTACTTATTCTATTATATTTCTAAATTTTATATCATAGTTTTATACAAATCCAGTTTGACAAAGAAGATGAAGTTATTTGTAAAGATGTTATTAGTAATGAAATGACTGAAATATTTCTCTTAATACTATAATAAAGTTATCCTAATTATTCTAAGATATTGTGTGACTATTAGCTTTGTATTTATTGAAATATTAGTATAATACTATATTAGTAAAGAAGATAATAGCATATTATACTTGTATTTTTTCATTTATAATTCCTTGAGTCAGAAATACAGTTTTGATTTGTATTATTCAAATAAATATATTTTCATTTAATTCTCCTGAATAAGTTGGTAATTTAACTAAAAGATAAGATGAAGATTTGAAATCAGAAGGACTAGTAATAGAAGTTGCAACTAGTTATAACTCTATTATAATTTTCTGATTAGCTATCACAACTCTGTTATTATTCTCTGATTAACTATTACAAGTCATAACTAGTTATAGAACTATCTTTAAAAAGAAATATCTTCTTTTACTATCTTAATCAATTCAGTTATGCTTGTCATGAATTATATGAATTATTCTGAGTTCATTTTCACAAATATTATTTTACTAAAACTAAAATATATATGTAAAGTATATAATATATGTAATATATATAATGTAAGATATTAGAGAATGGTATTTGTAATAATTATATCTGCTACTATTAAGTTATAAAATTATTTTGTTAATAATTGTAAACAAGATAAAATATAATATAAACAGTTTTAATTTTATAACTTATGATTATTTTTATTATTTAAAAGTATTCAATCTAAAATTAAAAATACAGAACAGAGAGATTATATTTATAAGAAAGAAATGAATACAAAATACAAATAAATTAATAATAAATTTCTAATTTAAAATATATATGATTAAACAGAATTAATTAACTTAATTTATATCTTCAGAGGATAACTAATCATAATCTAATAAGTAATAATAATTATAATATAATAAATTAAATATAAATAATAATAAAGAAATTATAAAAAAAATAATTAATTAAAAATATTAATATTCTAGATTAATAATTATAATATATATAGTAAATATCTGAGTAACAATATGTTAAATCTAAATATATTAAATAAATAATAATCATCTATATATCCAAAGTGAAATTGATCTTCTTAAAATATAATACAAAACTAATCTGTTATACAAATAGTGCAAAATGAAGATCTAAATTAAAAAAGATCTAAAGAAAGATAATCTAATCAAATTGTTATAATAGTAAATAATTTAAATTTTTATTAATTTGTTTTAAATATTAAGTTCATAATAAGCTTTATGATATTATTTTTTCTAATTTTATTCATAAAAGATATAATAAATCTCAGATTACAAATAAAGTCATTTTCAAATAGAAAATAACTTTGAATTTTTTGTGTTAAAGTATATTCTGTTCAATAAAGTTCTTTATGAATTTTAATTAATTTATTATAATAATTATGTATTATTATTTTAAGAATTATATAACTTAATAATATACCTATTGAGAAATATATATTTTTTTATCTATTAATTTTTCTCTGTAAAGTTATTTATAGATTTTACTTTTCTACAAATTATAAATTATATTTTTCTTGATTCATATTTTAATATTTTCTGATAAATTAAATTTGTAATATGTGAGATATATATATTTTTCAAAATATTAAATAGTTAATAAAATCTGTTCTTTATTAAGATTAATTCTGGCTATAATTAAACTCTTATAATTAAATCTTTGAATTATAAGTTTAGTTTTACTGATATATTTAACTGACTAATTTTTTGATTATTTGAATTAATATTCTCTTCATTAACTGTAATAAAGATAATATATTACATATCTCTTTTGCTAACTATTTTTAGTATATAAATAGAAATATTTAATTATCTAATAATATTCAGAAAGTTTCTCAAGAAAATCAAAAAAACTATTAAAATTATATTGATAGATTTTCTTTTATCAAATATATTCTGAATAATAATAAAATATATAATTATCTTTCTGATAAGATTAGAATTCAAAGTAACTTTTATAAAAACTTTATAACTTTATTTTCAGCTTTATAAATATAGAATTATATAATTATTACTTTCTTCAGATCTTAATTTCATATAATAATCTATTATATTTCTTTTTCAAATTATTAGTTATACTCTTATAACTATTTTTTATATTGTTATTAGAAGATACTATTTTATTGAAAGATATATCTTGATCTTTATATCTTTTTTTAATATATACTTTATATATGAAAAGATTTTTATTTGGCTTTCTTTTACTTGAATGAATTCTTTAATTAATTTATTATATTAATATCAAGTATATCTTTTCTTTTTAATATTATTAATAACTAAGAAAAAAAATTTTTGTTCAGATCTGACATGAATTTTATTTGACTTGCAAAATATTTCTAATATTATTAATATATTATTAATTTTATTATTTATAACTGACATTTTATTTATTTTATTTTTAGAAAGTAATCTGATAAGATTGTAAAATTCTTATATAAATCATAATATTTAATCTTTAGCAAAATTTTATCTATTCTTAATGCATTATATCATGTTGTATTATATTATTATATTATATATTATAATATAGATAAATATTATATTTAGTAAGATCTATGAAAAATAAAGAATTTTATTAAATAAGCTAATTTTTATTTATTCTAGAAGTAATTAGTATTATTATAGTTGTAATTAGATAAATTCAGTATTACTTGTAAATTTAATTGAGAAAGAAAAATATATTTATTAGATACTATATTTATATTATAAGTATTATTTAACAAAAAAGCTACAAAAAAATAAATTTGCAATTAGATAAATATTTGATATAGTTAATATATTTTGTTAATTTATTTTTAATTATAATTATTACTTTTTTTAATTAAAAATCTTGTTTTATATTTTGCATTAAAGTATTTTAATCAATTAATAAAGATCTTAATAGAAATAATATCTAATTATCTTTTTTTCTAGCAAGTTTTAATAATTAAAGATATTAAAATAATGATAATTATAGTTAATTATCTGACTAATACTAATTTCTTAATATAAAATCAAGATTTATTTGGCACTGTTTCATATATTTTTTTTGAAAAGTTTCTTCAACTTTAGTTCTTGATTTATTATTTAGATTTCTTGATAATGACAAAAAATTATTAGTATGATGAAAACTTTTCTGATCAGAATGTATATTTTCATCTTCACTAGATAATTCAAGCTTTTTTCATTATTAAATTAACTTTATATTTTATATTGATAAGTAATTTTTCATCTTAGAAATTTATTTTTTTTATTTCTTATTAAACTAATATTTTTTCTTTTAATAAGCAAGTTTTTAACTATCAAAGATATCAAAATAATAATAATTATAGCTAATAATCTGATTAATATTATTAATTGATAGTTCTATATCTTTTTATTGACAAGTTTCTTTAACTTTAGTTCTTGATTTATCATTTTGAATTTTTTGATAATAGTGAATAATTATATCAGTATAATAAGAACTTTTCTAACTGGATATATATTTTTATCTTTATCAAATAATTCAAGCTTTCTTTATCATTAGATTATTTTTATATTTTATATTAGTAAGTAATTTTTTATCTTTGAAATTTATTTTTTATTTCTTATTAAACTGATATTTTTCTCTTTTAGCAAATTAGTTTTTAACTATTAAAGATATTAGAATTATAATTAATAATTTGACTGATGCTATTACTTAATAAAAAATATTTGATAGTATTATGACTAGAGATGGGAGCCGCAACTAGCCGCAACTCTGTCGCAATTCTCTGATTGGCTACCGCAACTCTGTCATAATTCTCTGATTGGCTGCCGCAAGCCGCAATTAGTTGAGGAGCCATCTTTAATTATGACAAATTAGTAAGTAGTTTTTACTTGAATTCATATTAATAATATAAAGTTGAAAGAGATTAAAATAATTAAAGGATGAAAAGAGGGAAATTAGACTATAACTTTTAATAATAATAAAGATTTCTAAGATCTATGTCAATATCTATGAATATTATTTTAATAAAAAATAAATAAATAAAAAAATAAATAAATAAATCAAGAAAATTATAAAGATAAGTTAGTGAAGTTATTAATAATTAATATAATTCAAAATTTAAATTAATTAAATAATAAAACTATTAATCAAAGAAGACTATAATTAAAGAAAATATAAAACTTAAATATATAAACTAAATAATTAAATAAAAATAAAAGATATAGCTTATTTATAATAGAGATTTTCTACTCTCAAAAATAATAAAACAAAAAGTATGACTTATTTATAATAAAAATCTTTTACTTTCAAAATAATATCAAAAATTAAAAATTAATATAATATTATAATCCAAAAATTCAAAATCAACTTTATATAATCAAAGAAATAAAATTAAGTAAAAGAAAAAATACTAGTATAATTAAAAAAAGAATCTTATAAAAGATTACTATTATTATAATAATAAGTTTTTTAATTATATTTTTCAAATAATTCAATTCAAAACTATTTATTTTAAGCTGAGATAGCAGATTCTTTTATATATTTTTCAAATATATAAATTATTATAATATTACTAGTTAATACTATCTAATATATAAGATATAATTAAAGTATTATAATATAAATAATTAAAGATATATTATATTAAAGTATATTAAAAGATATTAAAGAACATTAAAGAATATCAAAATATGTAAAAGGATATTGAAAAATATAGAAAGATATTTATAATTAATATCTAAGTATAACTATTCCATCAAAATTAAAAATGATCTTTCACTATACTATTTTACTATATATATGAATATCATATTATAAAATATAGATTCCAAATATAAATAAAATATAGTTTAAAAATAGAAATATAATAATAAATATAATAATATATGATATAAAAATAGAAATATTTATGAAATAAATAAAAATTATAAAAATATATAATTTTGCATAACTAAGAAAAAAATTAAGAAATTAAGAAATTTTATATTACTATTGTAATAGTAATTTTATATTTTTTTATTAATAAGTTTCTTTGACTTTAGTTCTTAAGTTATTATTTAAATTTTCTGGTGATAGTAAATAATTATTAATATAATAAGAACTTTTTTAACTAAATATATATTTCTATTATTACTAAATAATTCAAGCTTTCTTTATTATTAAATTATTTTCATATTTTATATTAGTAAGTAATTTTTCATCTTTGGAATTTATTTTTTATTTCTTATTAAACTAATATTTTTCTCTTTCAGCAAGCTAGTTTTTAATCATTAAAGATATCAGAATTATAGTTAATAATCTGACTAATACTATTACTTAATGAAAAATATTTAATAATTTTATATCTTTTCATTAACAAGTTTCTTTGATTTTAGTTCTTGATTTATTATTTGAATTTTCTGATAGTGATAAATAATTACTAATATAATAAGAACTTTTCTAATTGTATGTATATTTTTATTATCACTAGGTAATTCAAGTTTTCTTTACTATTAGTTTATAGTTTATATTGATAAGTAATTTTTTATCTTTGAAATTTATTTTTTATTAAACTAATATTTTCCTCTTTCAACAAGCTAGTTTTTAACTATCAAAGATATCAAAATTATTATTATTATAGTAATATAAATTTCTTTAATTTTATAATTTTTTGAACTTGAAAAATTTAACTAATCAATTGATCTTTGGATAATATATAATTTCAAATAATATAATTGGTATATCAATTATGGATTCAATTATAGTTTAACAATATTTTTGCAATATTCTTGCAATATTTTTGCAATATTTTAAGATCATCAATAAATAATTAGTCCTGAAATCAATAACAGTTCACAAATGATTCAATAATAATTCAGAAATACTTTAGAAATGGTTCATCAATGAATTTCATTTATTTTTATCTTTTATCTTTTCTTTTTAGAACATAAATCTTATCTTTTTATTTTATTTCATCATTTGTATTATTATTTAACCTATCACATGTATCTTATCTCTTTTTTTTTACTTGTTTATTTATTAATATTTTATCTCAAAAATTATAATTATAATCTAGAGTAGTAAATAAGTTTAGATAAAAACTTATAAAATCTCAAAGATATATAAATATCTCTGCTCTGAGATCTGAAATAAACATACTTGAATAGCAATAATTTAATTGTCTTTTGAAAATACTTAAGTTATACTTATCTTATAATTTTCCCTATAAACTTATCTTAATATCCTACTTTTAATTATCTCTTCTATTATAATAGATTATATTTTGATTAAAAAGATTCTTAATAGCTTCTCTACATATAAAAGCTTGGATTTGGCATTTGTTATCTCTATTTAGAAAAGATTTGATAAGCTTTTCTATGTGCAAAAGCTTTTTTGATATTTATTATCTTTATTTTATTTGACATTAGTTATCTTAGTTTTGTTTATATTTATTATAATTATTTTAGTACTTGTTGCTAGTTTTTAAGTATTTGTTGCTTAGTTTTTGATACCACCTCTTAGTTTAATATTCATGATCACAACTTCATTTTTATATCTTTATTTTATTTCATTTTTATCTTGTATTAATATAATACTCATAAATATTAGTATTAGAAAATCTTTAGAATAATAGTAATTTCCTTTATCTTTATAAATAATTCAGTCTTCACTCTCAAAACTTATTATAAATTATATTCATGATAAAATTTATTTTCCAGAATATAGTTTGTAATATTTGATATTCTCTCTATAGATCTTACCTGTTCAGAGATCCCAGTCAACTCATTTTTATTATTTTTATTTATTATTCATTTTAATTATTTTAAGAATTAGTTACTCTTGAGATATTAATTACCTAAATAATTTATCAGTTTATGAGTACATATTACTCTTTTATTAGACTCCTAATTGATCTATATCTCAGTAAATATAATAGAGAAGATTCTTAGAAATTTTCATTTCACATTAAGCCATACAACTACTACTCTTATTATTTTTCTGCCAACAAAAATTCAGACAGAAGATTTATAAATTTTCTTATCTGGACTCAGGATTATCACGTGGTCTCACATAACAAACTTTTACAGGAACTTTTTGATAATATTATATAGCAAAATCTTATATTTAATCAACTTTGAAGAAATTATCAAGCTATTAAATACCTTTATATTTGGAATTAAAATTATAGTTGAACAACAGATCTATTTAGTGAATAGTATTCTTTTTGTTCTTGAAAAGACAGATAATTTTGAAATCCTCTCAACTAATTAGCTCACAGAATTAGAATATGAAAGTAGTAGTTCAGAAAATCCTAAAGAACCAACAGTTATAATCAAACAAATTCAACCTTAAAAGTCCTAATTCAAGAAAGAAATTATCATGTCAAATGGAATGGATAGTCTCATTCAAGCTCTTGAAAAATTAACTTGATTCATGAAGATATAAAGAATGGAAAAGATTTTTATTCCAATTCATAAATTTAAGAATAATGATCAGGATTTAATTGAATGGTTACATGACTTTAAAGTAATCACAAAAGCTAATGGAATTACCAATAATAGAAAGATTAAGATAGTAAGAGAATACCTAGAGAGACCAGCTGCTGCCTGATTTAATCAACAATCTATAAGTAATACTCTCAGATTAAGTGAATGAACAAATAAAGAGCATGATGATCATGACTTTACTCATCAATTTATTCTTAAATTCTATTTACCTTGTAAGATGTAATAGTAACAAGATGAATTGGAATTCTTGAAGCAAACTGGAACTGTAAAAGAGTACACCAATCAATTTATGGAACTAAGAAGTAAAGTGAATTCAAAGAATGATTATTTTGAAGAATATAAGATTCAAATTTTCAAGAAAGATCTTAAATCTGAAATTCAAAAATAGGTTAATCTAAATGCTGATAATACTATGGAAAGCATTATTAAAACTGCTAAAAATATGGAAGAAGCTGATTTAGATCCATTCAAACAAACCTATCACCAAATTTAAGCTCAGCTAACTGGTGAATAGAGTGTCTTAGCTAAGGTCTTGCAAGATCTGACCAGTAGGTTAGACTATATAGAATCTGATAGAAGATATAATAATTAGAATAATAATAACAATCAATAATGAAATCAGTCAAGAGATCAATCTACTATTATCTGTTATACTTATGGAGAAAAAGAGTATATCAGTAGATATTATTCAAATAATATTCAGTTTATAAATCAGCAGTCTAATAATCAAAATATTTCTCAAAACTGAAATAATCAAAATCAGAATAATAATAATAATAATAATAATCAGCAAAATCAGAATATCCAAAATTATAATCAACAATCCAATAATTCACAAAATCTGAATATTACTTCTCTTCTTACCTAAATTCAGAATTTGACAGCTGCTTTGCAAGTATTTGATAATGATCATCCAATGATTCTTCTACCCAATCTAGTTCTTTATTACTAGTAACTCATGATTATCTTGCTAGAAAAAGAAAATATCAAAGAATTATTAAAGAAGAAGAAGAAAGTAAAAAAGAAAATGAAATTACTCAGTCTTTATCTGAAGTATCTAAAGAAGACAAGATCAACTTGAAGAAAAAGAAACAAAAGAAAGGAAGAATACACCTTCCAGTTCTAGTCAAACATGCAGAAATCTATAATATACTCAAAGATTTGACATCACAAAAAGCCAATATTACTATTGTATAACTTATCAAAACTTCACCTGAATAAAGAATTCAAATATCAAAAGGAATAAGAAAGGAATTACAAAAGAAACTCAAATGAAAAATAATATTCATCCAGAAGATTAAAATAATCTTAGCCTAATATAAAATCAAAATTGAAAAGACTCTTGTAAATTTGATCATGGATACTGAAGTATCAGAATGTATCATCAGTTATGAATTTCTCAAATGATTAGGAATGAAGATTCAATGAAAATCAAATATCTTCATGTCTGATATTAATGAACATTCCAAGCAACCATTAGGAGCTATTGATAATTTTTCTATTACCATTAATAGAATCATAATTCTAGCTAAAGTGGATATTACTAAAGCTCAAACTTATAATCTTATAGTAGGTATAGATTAATTAAACAAGATCAATACTAAAATCAACCTAAAGAAGAATATAATGATCTTTGATTGGAATGGAGAAGAAGGAAGAATATCAATCAAATTTATCTATGAACAATGAAATGCCATACCTGAAGATAGTGATGATGATACTGAAACATCTTCTAGTGAAACTTCTGATGATAAGTTTGAAATTAAAGATCAAAATCTAGAAGATTATAATTTTTTATAATAGACATCTGATAAATCCTGGACTCAGATTCATACTTTATCTAGATGATTCAATAATGTAGACTTTGGAAAAGTTTCATACATGACCATAAATTCAATTTTTAAAGTTAGAAATATTAAAATCTTTGAAGAAGAAATACAAGTCAAAGATATCACTCTTATCTGGAAAGAATATTTAAAATTAGAAAGAAGATTCTAGCAGACTTACTATCAAAGTTCTCAATAGACTTTTGACTGGAGAGGT
>CAJVPS010001391.1:0-15820 GCA_910591765.1 Ambispora leptoticha | reverse complement strand
GTGATATTTATTGCGCTAAAGCATTTGGACCTGTCATTGGTGGTGATTTAGTGTTATTCAATTAATCTAATGGAAACTATTGTAAAAGAATTTCACTTTTGAGCTCTGATAACAAAATAATAACTTTTGAAATTGAGGATTATGAAATATTTCAAATTTTGCAGAAATAATTTTTCTTAATAAATTTTCTTTATTGCCTTTAATCTATAAAAATACAGTAGACATAAACTCAGAATATGTAGAAAATAAATATTCGTTTAAAATACTCAAATCAGGTTTACATATTATAAGTTTTTGTGAAAAAGCTTGCATTAATAATCAGCAATTAATTTGAAACAACAATACATGTACATGTAAATACAATAATACTTGAGTATAATTTTTATAATCGTTCATTTCAGGAATAATCTGAAATTACTTCGTTCCAACAAAAATGTTCCTTGCGAAATTTTATTTGTTAATAACTCTGACTCCTAATTTGATTGGTTTACCCTTTAAAAAATCACATCAAGTAGCCCGAACTTTTGGGATCACTCTTGTGTGATCACAATGAGCACGTCAACAATTCTCATCTCTTAAATTCATCAAGATATTATATTGGCGATTAGTGAATTTCGGCGTAACAAAGTGGCTGATATCCAATGATTGCCCCGGAATATCGGTGAATTCGTAACGACGAACAAGTGAAGCAATTATTAGGCGCATTTCAAGTAATGCAAAACTAATTTAGAATATAGAGAGTTTAATTAGTATATTGCTTATCACTTTTGATTAAATGTACTGAAATAATGCCTCACTTTTGTCCAATACAATTTCTCGACCCTATACGAATTTAACATCATTAGATTAATTTAACATCATTAGCTTATACATGTAAAAACAATAAAACAAATAACTACTAATACTAACCAGCTGAAAATGGATAGAAAGCATCCTTTGGAATTCTTTCCGAGTCGAGCCATCGTTCAGGCACAAATTCTAGCGCGTCTAGGCCCCAAAGGCTTTTATCGGTGTGTAGGTAATAAGCATTAGGGATCACTTCTGTCTATCAACACCCAAATAGTATCAGCGTTAAATAAAAATGTATATTTGCATAATGATAATCTATAACCAAAAAATTTTACTCACTCCTGCGGGTACATGATATTGTCCAATGATCATATCTTTGTTTAATACTCTGACGGTTACTATAAAAATGAAGAAAAGTAACGTAAATATATTAAAAAAAATATATAAAAATAAATACATATTAATCATCTACTCACATCCATCTACAATGAAGATATGGCATTAAAAAAGAAAAGAATTTAAGATGTGCATACTATTAAATAGGAAATTAAGTCATGAAAATTTACCCAAATCAGCACATAGTCTCACAGCATTTAAATAAGGCAACCCTTTTAGCAACGCATAATTTGGCAAATTATCTGGGCCTATTTCGGGAATTGCAGCACGAATTTCTTGAAATAATTTATCGAGGACCTCTTGGTGTCGTAATAAAAGGATCATTGCAAACGAGATACAGAAACCTGTAGTATCGCTTCCAGCAATCCTATTATTTTAAAGATAAGATGATTAGATATTAAATATATACAAGCAACAAATTAAAAATCATTTTACATACAAAAACTCTACAATCTGTCCCACAATTTCATTATCATTTAAACCAGTATTATTATCATCTACGGCATCAAGCAGTATTTGAAGGATATCTTTTTTTACTTCGCTTGGATTTTGTTGACGTCTTGTCTTCGCGAGTTTAATTACAAACTATTTTATAATAAAAACACTTAATATTAAGAGTTTCTAAATTACATTTTATAATTATAATATATGATAAAATACCTCTTCCAGATACTTTCTCTCTCGCATAAACCATTGTAGAGGTGGTACAAAGGCACCCTTTGAAATAAATGTTGTCACGTATTCATAACTAAGTGCGTACATGTATGAATGCAATAGTCGATATTTAAACTCACCATCACCATACGCCTTAGATAATACCGAACTTCATCAGGAATCGGGTGTTTATTGGTCAACACCATGTCAAATTTTCCACCAAATGCAGTTTCACCAATAACATCCTAGAAACAGATTAAATTATAAATGATCACAACAGAATGGATAATGCAGAATTCAGTAAAAAAAAAAACTTTAATTACCAAAGTATAATTTTGAATTATTTGAAACATATTTATTGTCGCTGCTTTTCGGCCATTTACTACCATTGATGAAGCATTGATTAAATGGTCAATAGTAATAATCACATCACGGAAACAGTTCTTGGTTAGAGGTTCAAGCGATGCAAGATATTTTATAGAGAATGCTGGCGATAACATTCTTCGCTGAGATTAAAAAATATTAGCTTTTGAATTACATGTATACAGTTGATAAATTCATAGACAATACATGTACTTACACGAAGTTTATGAAATTCTTTATCACTAAAAAATCATCAAAAATAAAAAATTATCTTTAACTTTAATGAACATGAATTATAATAGATAATTATTAAATTACATACGTTCCAGAAAAGAGTGTTTCTTCATTTCTTTTGCGTCGATAATTCTTGTAAATTGAAGATTTTGGAAAATCCTAAATAAATTCAGGAAGCTATTAATACAGAAAATAAAATAAAACCCATTCTTATCCATTGCTTACCTCCGTAATTATAATCTTTAGCAGGTAAAAAAAAATAATAGAATAATTTACCAAAAAACCAATGATAAACTATCAAGCAAATTGTTGAAATACCTTTTTTATAGCATCACGATCACCAACTGAAAGAACGTTGGGGGCTTTACCAGACAAATTATAAATATAATATGTTATTTATAATCATTTAACGTTAATAAAAACCAATTAATCTCACCAACTCGGATAATTGGTCCAAATCTGGCGTGAACTAAAATATTCTTTAGCCATCTATTATGAAAAGAAAATTAATAGCTTCAAAATAAATAAGACTCATTTTAGATAATGCCTTACCCTTTCCCCGATAGAATCGTTGACAACGATAGCCAAGGAGCAAATGCATCTCTTTTTCGACTTGGGATTTTACTTAATGGTCCAAAAAAAGCTATATAAAATGACTGTGGAATTCACAATTTCAGATTAATTTACTTTTTTGGAATCAATTGTAAATATTATTAATTTTATGATAAATACATTAACTATATACCGTCCAAGTAAAAAGATGATATAAATCTTGGCTAAAACGAGAATATCTGATAAATTTAACAAATGCATTATCTTTGAATTATTATCTTTATTTTTGATCTTTGATTTTTTGTTTGTAATGTTAATTAATCCCACCTAAATTTATAACATTTGTTGAAGCCAAACAGAGAAAGTTTCACGATCAGAATGGGCTATTAATTCATAGCTTTCGTTCGTCATTTTCCGATATCTTAATCAGATGGAAGTTATTACATTGATGCTATAAAAGTCCTGTCAGACTTTTTTCAATCAGTATGTTGTGTTACAATCACAATTGTTCCAAATCACGATCGGCCTAAATTAGAATAAGTGTATGATGTATGACCATATTGTCATTTGTGATTTTTAGGCGTAATGTATCCTATTTTATGTTAAAAATTTTCTATTTTTGACTATTTATTTATCAAACTATACCCCTTATTTTGATTATTCTTCTATTTTTGGGAAAATGAAAAAATTTTGCGGGGTACTAGCTTGGAGCGCATATAATATTTGCGATTAGGTCAAAACTTGAAATCCATCTTTATCATTAACCTTTATTGCATTAAAATTTTTCCGTGTGTTTACGTATGATAAAACACTACCACTAACTGAACATGCTCTGCATTCATTTACAATGAAATAATTTAATACGTAAAGGTAAATGTATATGTAGTTAAATGGCTAGAACTTTATATTATTAGACACCACGTCCTTAAACATGTATAACGATAAGTAAAAGACAACTTTTCATTAAGAAACGAATCCATTGAGATAATAGAAAATAACGACTCATTATAAAAGACACATAAACATGATATTGATGATAATGGACGGCTACTTTCTGCACAGATAAATAAACGTGATATAATATTGATAAATTACATGTTCTCGTATCCAGTTAAGAGAGGACAAGAACAGCTGTAATAAAGGAAAAAAAAGCCTATCAGATTCCTAATAAAGCTTTTACCATATTTTCGCGAAATAACGCAGGTGGGCATTATTTCGAGTACGCGCGTGTGTGTTATTTCGAGATAAAGTGTCGATTTTCTGTTAAACCTGATTTTCGAATAACGCCCATGTGTGTTGCACATCTATGAATATCAATGATAAAAGATATATAAATGTACTGACTTTTTGAAAGTATTAGTATTTTTTTATTTTTTTTACTCGTATTATGTATTTTGTTTTGCCTTACATTCAAGTCTGTAATCTTTATTTTTTGTTTATTACGCGTGCAAGTTTTTTGCTTTATTTACAAGTGAACACGAGCACAAAACGAAGCTTTACTATCGCTTTTAAACTTGAGTACATTTCATATGAAAAAGCAAACTTAGAAAATCGATTGGAAACGGGTTCAAGAATGGCGAGAATAAAAAAGTGTTCGAGATTAAGCTGAGGTCGAATTATATTATAAATCTATCAAGTTATGGGCGTACACGTTATTTCGGGACGCCCATAGGCGTTATTTCGCGAAAATATGGTATATGCAATATCACTTAAAGCAAAATACATTAATTCAAATTTTAAATAATATTTTGAAAGTATTAAAAATCTTGTATAGATAATTTAGATTATTATTAACAATATATTAAAAAAAGAATATTATAAGTATTTTAAGAATTGATAAAAATAACTAAAATAATATATAAAAGTAAAAAGAAAACTACTTTGAGAATTTATAATAATTGATGGTTTGAATACATAATATATAAAGTAATATAATAAAACTTCTCAGTCAATATATATGCTTATAAAATAATATCAAAGTAATATATATATTATATAACAATAAATTATATTTTTTAAACATAATTTATTAATATGAATATATAGTATATCTTAAAAATATATTAAAATTATATAATATTTTTCTATTTAATATTAAAAATTTTATATATATTAAAATTTTAATAATATTAGAATATTAAAAAATCAAAGATTTTTATCTTTGAATTTTAATAAGTTTAAATAATAAAATTTTAATTATTATTAAATCATGAGATTTATTATCTAATTACAGTGGTGACCAAAAGTAATGACTCAGGAGCTAAATTTACTAATAAAACATAGTAAAAATTGAAATTTTCTCTCTAAATTAAAATTTAAAATTTTATTTTTATATTAAAATAAAATTTATCAGTTGTAGTTTAACATATATTTTTCAGATTTTTTAGATTTTTCTGAAAGAGTTGCTCTAATTGTAAAGTTAGTGCAAAAATTTTTATTAATTAAATTTCATTTTTAATTAGTAAAATTTTTGCACTAACTTTACAATTAGAGCAACTCTTTCAGAAAAAATCTAAAAAATCTGAAAAATATATATGTTAAACTACAACTAATAAATTTTATCTTAATATAAAAATAAAAATTATTTCTTATTAAAATTATAAATTTTAATATAGAGAGAAAATTTCAATTTTAATTATGTTTTATTAATAAATTTAGCCCCTGAATCATTACTTTTGGTCATCACTATATATATAAAAAATTTTATATTTTTAAATAATTTTTTATTGAATTATAATGAATTTTAAATGTTGAGTTATTTGTTACTGACTGTATATTAATTTTATTGCAATAATATTACTAGTTTTGATATAATAGTTTTGTTATAATTATAATATTTTTTAATTATCTATAAATATTTATTAATAAATTTTATTTAGTTATTGACTGATATTAAATAATTAATAAAGATATAATAAAATTATTAATTAATTTGAATTGTTAACAAATTTGTCTGGTATAAAAATAAGAAATAATCACATCTCTTTAGTGACAAAGTCTATAGAAGAAATTGAAATGGATAAAAAAGGCATAGGTTACACCAGAAAAATTGCAATTGAAATAAAAAAACATTAAGTAATTTTTCCGGCATTTATAAAGATATAACAGTAGAAACAGCATTTATTTCCCTATTTGTTCTTACCGAATATTCTTTGCGACTCGCTTTAGCAATTTTTTCATGTAAAAATTGGTTGCTTTTTTATGCGCGAAACGTATTTTCTCCATTTTTATTGTAGGCGCAGTGTGTCTCAAATATGATAAAAAATTGTGCTTGACCAAATACCGTTTATTATAAAATTAATTTACATATCGATATTTATATGAACGAATTCTTTAGTTGTTTTAATTATAAATAAACTCAAATTATTTCCAAAGAAAATTCAATTTAACTTTTCGAAAAAATTGAACTCTATGAAATAACTTGGCGTAATTTAAAGCAATCTTTTTTTCAAATCTTCAATCAAAAAATGCAACCTATGATTCTCTTCGATTTCCAGGTTCATGCTTATTAATCTTTCATTAGCTTGCCTAATCGATTCTTTTAATGTCGTATTCTCTTCTGCCAACCTATAAGCACGAGATTCGAGATTTGCAACATAAATTTTCTTGCGTTCTCTAGACTGTTTCGCGGCCAATCGATTTAACTCCAAACGACGTCGATGTCGTTCTTCATCCGTCATAAATGACGTGCTTGCCGTTGCCTTTGATATGTTTGCATTTGATATTTTGAAATCAGAAGTTTGGGTAGGAAAATCTGGTGAAAATTTATTATCAATCTCATTATGATATACCGAATAATAAGTACTCGTCAGTGACATATTTTCTCGTATAGTATCGCAGAAGGCGATTGGTGGTAAGGTATGATCTGTGTTAGACCCTAAAGAAGCTAAGTGAAGAGGCGGTAAAGCGCACGGAACTGAAGAAGATGATGACAATGTTGGTATATGATGCGCAAAATTTGCACCTTGTGTTAGTTTTGGTGGTGGTAAGAGAAAAACGGTATTAGTTTTTTGACTAGTGTCAACTGTTTCCTGAGAAAACTGCATGTTTGGGCATTTATTAATAACGTGTGGTCTTTTTTCTTCCATCTGGCTAAAACTTGTGTGTTTGTTTATATATAATAAATAATCTTACTATAGATAAGTTCTTGATCATTATAGACCAAAATTTATAGAAATCTCAAATCTCTATTTAGATCAATTCGTTTTTTTCTTTTCGATTACTCTTATTTTTCCCATAAATTCCTGCATCTTCCCACTAATCAAAATTCACATCAAATTATCAAATGATGATAAATGTAATTATTCGACCGTTTCATCTTTTTATAACGAAAAATTTTGTATAAACTATAATATTGATGATATCCTTTATATTTCTTTCCAAGCAACAATTTACTTGAATCTTACAATTTGAGACTCCTACTTAAATACTACATTCGAAAAGTTTTATTTTGTTTAAGAATTAATTAAATTACGACATTATTTTATACATGTGATAACTTAAATAAATCATGCTATTTATAGTAGATCAGAATATTTTTAGGGAACGGTTAAGGTGGTCATTTTCCCAATTTAAATAAATCCGCGAGAGTTAATTTTTATACATGTAGTGTGTTACAAAAAAACAACAGTTGCACTAAATCACATAAATCTTATATCATTGGTAAACTCTAAATTACATGTAGACGTTTTATTAAATAAAAATCAATGCAATATTAATATATACAGTAATTATAATATTAATTTTAAGTTAAATAATTTATTCGTAATCAGCAGAGAAGTGATCTTTCTTTATAATTGACTTGTACGTTTACCATTATCTTGAATTACAAGTTAAGATCGCTGTCTCATCGAATCTACTAAATTTTTTAGAAATGAGTTAGGAATTTTGTCCCACTCTTCGACCATATACCATGACATACGTTTTTCTCCGTTCCTTTGACGATGGCCCATAGATTTTCGATCGGATTAAGCCAAAACTGTCCAAAACTTTGGGAAGAGTTTTATGCCGATTTTGCTTCTTGGATGTCGCCATTGCCAAGCCTTACTTCAACAAAAAATTCGAACCATGCTGGTCACACGGCTCGTGTTCGATACATTTTAGTGATTGAAAATCCGAGCGAGTCACATGAAAATATTTTTTTCAACAGTTTTTAATTTGATAATTGTTTATTGAATGACTTTAGTAAACAAATTTTCATTTTTCGATATACTTAGCGTATTAAATACATGGAGTAATAGATGCATTATTCTTTTACGAAATCAAATTTAGCCGACTTGCTTCGTATTTTATTTATATCATGATCTAACGTTTTGCAATTACATAGTAAAAACAATCGAATACATATAGTTTTCGAAGGCATCCGACTATTACTATGCTGAGAGTTTACTAATAAATTTATTATATCCAGAAGATTTAATATGGACTTTTGAGCTAACTTTTACTGATGCTGAAATCGACCAATGACATTATAGAATAGAAATGATCAGCCAATGAGACGCGCTTCAGCCCAAATTTCAGCATAAAAAAATATTTGAGAACTGATTTTAATATCGATATGCATCTTCGGTGGTGTACATGAAACAAAGTCAAACATGTACATATACATGACAATTCTAATCCCCCATTCCCAATTTAAACGTGTCCTTTCAGGCATGCATGTAAATGTACATGTATTATTATTATATTGTGTAAAATACTTTGCATTCGATCTAAGATAATGAAATTACCCCGTCTTTTCCAAAATTAAGCAGATTGAGGTTCAGCTATATTGTTGCTTATCGAGGCGTGTTCCCCTTCTTACAGAGCAAAACTGATTTTAATTTTAATAGACGCAAAACCATTTCGTTTATAATTGGAGGAAAGTTGTATTACATGTATACATGTACATGTATCATTATTTACAACACCACCATAGATACTGTATAACAATTACTATATTTAAAAAATAGAGTTTTCTAAAACACATTCCTGAATTTGATACTACATATTGTACCGTATATGGCCGAAAATAAGATCCTCATTTTCAAAGAACTGAAAATAAGAAATCTCTGTTGAATCGTTGCCCGATTCCTGATTACATGATGACAAACCAATAAAATGTATAATATTACAACATCAACATGTTTTATCTGTATTATTGTATTCCAGGTCTGAAACTGTTTTCAAAATAAAAACTCTTGAAATAAGATACTCGCGCAGATGATTTTCAAATGGGATCCATTATCATCTTCGTTCTATAATTAATTTGTGAAACGCAGCATGCGGTTGTATCCGATCCGTTAATTTCCGTTGAGCTATTTCAAGTTATTAGATTTTAGCTTCCAGGCTAGCGTTATTTACACGTGCTAAGCTTTTTTCCCAAAACTAAATCATAATGACAAAAAATTGATTACTTTACTCGAGTTTAAAAACATGGATTCTTTAAAACGCGCATAATCAATTGTCTCCTTTATCTGTTAAAATATGTAGAATGTTTAACGTAACACGATCAAAGAAAAAACTAAAGAGAACGACATGTTACACTAACTGGTCTTTTATAAAGCATGGCGTGCGTGCTGTATGAAAAAGTACGAAAAATATTCTGTTAAAAAACCAATAAACATGAAATCAAAAATGACATCTTTTTCGAGCTCAGTAATAATAATTCTCTTGATTGCTCTATTAATAGCAACAGATCTAGCAACGTCCCATTATATAATCCCAAGAAAAAAACCAAAACCTCGATATACGCCCCTGACCCATGAAATAACCTTCAATGTCGGAAGAAAGGTCTTAGATCCAGATGGATTCTTCCGTCGCGTATGGACAGTTAATGGTCAATTTCCTGGACAAGAAATTCACGCTTTTCAAAATGATCGATTGAAAGTTCATGTTATTAATAATCTTGGTGATGAGGCAACTGCTTTCCATTGGCATGGAATTTTTCAAACTGGCACTCCTTGGTATGACGGAGTCCCAGGTGGTACGCAGTGCCCAATTCCAGCTGGTGAAGAATTTACTTATGATTTTCAATTACTCCAGTCAGGAACGTATTGGTGGTGAGTTTGTCTTTTTATTCATTCGATAAGATTATTTTTCTTCTCCTTTTTAGAATGTATATATACATATATTAACTAATGGAATAAACCAATATATTTTGCATATTCTATTTAATAGGCATTCACATTATTTTGCACAATATGTTGATGGACTAGCTGGACCTCTTATAATTGATGATCCTCAAGATCCTTATTTTCAAGCATACGATGAAGAGTTCATCGTAACATTGCACGACTGGTACCATACTGAGAGCTCCGAATTGATAAAGAATCTCATGAAACCTCTTCAAGCAGGATATGCTGAAGTAAGTATGAAATTAATTTGGGTCAAATTAAACGTCAACTAATTTAATTTCATGTCAAGCCTGTACCAGACTCCGGTTTGATTAATGGAAGAAACAATTATAATTGCAAATTAGCACCAGTTGGAACTAAATGCATTCCAAACAATAGTCTTTCGACATTCGTATTTCAGCAAGGGAAAAGATATCGTATTAGGATTATCAATATGAGGTTATTATTGTTATTTTTTAATGTTTGCATACCCTGCATGCATCTTCAATACTAAACATCCGACCCTTTTTGTAATATTCAATAAAGTGCCGACGATAGCTTTGATTTCTCAATAGACGAACATCTATTAGAAGTTATGGAAGTTGACGGAGTTTTGACCAAATCCAAGCAAGTAACTACTCTCTCAATCGATGCTGGCCAACGATATTCGGTAATCGTAAAAGCCGACCAAATTATAAAAAATTTTTGGATGCGTGCTGAAATGGGCATCGACAGCACAGATAAAGGTGTAAATCCTCACATTCGAGCAATCGTGCATTACGAAGGAGCATCTTTCGACAAACCTACAACACAAGATTGGGTAAATAAAACAGATTTGGATCCTATGACACTTCAACCATATTTTAGCGACCCTGTGCCGTCTCCAGTAGGAACGCAGTTCATTTTGACGATTGATATAAGACTGGATGCTAACAATTACACGAAAGGTTTTGTAAATAATTCCACTTTCAAACTTGATCTTGATAATCCTTCACTTGACCGGGCTATCCGTAATTTGTCGATTGATGGGCCAAATGCAAATGTTTATACTTTTGATAAACCTGGAGAAGTTGTTCAAGTCATTTTGCAAAGTGAGTATATTTATTCATTATTCAAATTGATAATTTTTTAATCTTGATATTGATTTTGCATATACCTAAAATTAGATGTACATGACGAAGACCATCCTTTTCATATGGTAAATAAATTATGCAAAGATTTATTATTTATTCTTCTTAACTTTAGAGAATTGGTAACTTATTATTCTAATTATTAAGCATGGCCACCACTTCTGGATTCTTGGAACTGGTGAAGGACTTTTTGATAAAAATAATGCGACGCTGAATCTAATAGACCCAATAAAACGCGATACTCAAGATGTACCTGCTAAAGGATGGCTAGTGATTCGATTCGTCGCTGATAATCCAGGTGTTTGGACATTCCATTGTCGTACGTATATACAACTCCTCATTTATAAATTCATTTTTATTATGTTTCTAATGCTATATTCAAAAATTCCATTTAGATCTTGAATGGCATCTTGAAGAGGGTCTATCGTTGCAATTTCTGGAATTACCCACTATATTAAAAACTTTTAAGCAGCCAGAAACTGTAACAAGTCTTTGCAAGTCTAATTCTAATAGTACGAACGCACCCACCACAACTTATTAAATTATGCTTTAGAGAGAATGCACTATTTTGAATTTGTATTTAAATTTAATAAAACGATAATCCCGTTTTCTACATTAAAAATTAAGAGATTTATCTATAACACACAATGTATATAATTTTTTCCAATCTCTAACATTAACATGTTCGTTCTACAGTAACCGTAAAAGTATCCAACCATTAACTTTCCTTAAATAATGTGTAATGTACCAAATTTTCCAAACACAACATAATTGAATGCTCATTCTACGGCTCAAATACAACGAATCATCAGTGGAACTTGGTAAAATAGTATTTACCTAGTTTCGCAAATCACTTTTATTTGTCATAAACCCAGCATGTAGCTTATAATCCCAAACTTTTTGGCATATAATTCATAATCAAGTAGTTGATTAATGATACCTGACAAATGAAGAATGGTTTGTCATTGACGAATGACGAAACCCTTCGTCAAGTAATTTTTGTATTGACGAATTGACGAAACATATAATGATTGATAAATCCTATGTTTCTTTCCTTTCTTTGTATAAAAATTACATTACATAAGTTAAATATGTGTAATTTAGAGCAATTCGTCACTACCTGATGATATTTTTTGTATTGAATATCGAAATGATAACGAACACATGTACATATAACGAATAATTCCATTTGTCTAAAAGTTTAAAAGGCGAGTTTGTATAATTATTCATGAAAACAATATAAACTATAAATACACATATATTTAAATCGATCTGAAATATTTGTAAAATAACTACGTTATAGAAATTTTAATTATTGCTGAGAATTCAAATTATGTGACTATTAAAAATATAACTTAAAGAGATATGTGATTATAAAGAGGCCTCACTATATCAACATTTATAAAGAAGTACAACCTATGATCTCAAATTGTAAATTTATTATTGAAATATTGGAATTTATTTAAGAAAACAGACCAATTACTGAGGATCTTGATGATTTATCAAATCTATCTATAATGAAGATTGAAAACTGAGTACTTTACATTTTCAATATTGCAATACTTTAGAATATTTTAAACACATGAAAAATTTAAAGAGCTTTAGAGAATAGAAAGATAAAAATTGATAAGAAAATGGAACTATTTCTATAAGCAAAAACCAAGAAATTTATAAAAATGAAATTTATATCAGTTTAATTCTTTATTTCAAAATTAATATCAATTCTAATTAATGCAGATATATTATATCTGCTTTTTCAAGAGCAGTTATAATCTTATATAATTATTTTATTATTATAAATATTTATAGTATTGATATATAATTTTATTTAAATTTAGTAAAATAATAAACAAATAATTATATAGTATTTTAATAATAATAATAATAATATTATAATATTATAATATTTTAAAATAAAAATAATAATAATAATAATAATAATAATAATAATAATAAAACTAGTCACCTATATATAAATTACTATAATTTGTCAGAATTCAAGTTTATATCAATTTTTGATCAAACTATGGAAATTAACTCAAACTTGTAATACTTTCTCAAAAAATATTATCAAAATACATGTATAATCAAATGGCAATATGAAAATAAAGTAAACAAAATACTTCAATCTATATCTTAAAAAATAGATTGAACATTTACATTTCTTATTTAGAATCAAAATGAAGAAGTAAATAGCAATATTACAAATATATACTCATCTAAAACCAGAATCTTTTTTATCAAAGCATTTTACAATATATTATTATTATAATGACATAAAATTTCTTAATTTTATAATCTTTTCTTGGTTATATAAAATTTATTTTTCTATAATTTTATATTTATCATATAAATATCTCTATTTTTATATCATATATTTACTTTTATTACTATATTTATTATCATATTTCTTTTTATTCAAGATCTATATTTTTGAATTATATATAAAATTATTTTTATATATATAATAGAATAGTATATTAGAAGATCATTTTTAATTTTTGATAGAATAATAATATTTAGAATGATAATTACAAATATTAATATTTTGAAAATCATAAATATTGACAAATATTAATATTTTAAAGATTACAAATATTAATAAATATTAATATTTTAAAGAACACAAATATTAATATTTTGAAGATTATAAATATTCTCAAATATCTATATTTTTAATATTAATATTAGTATTTTAAATATTAATTCTTTAATAATATATATATTTAGATAGTATTAATTAGTAATACTATAATAATTTATATATTTGAAAAATATATAAAAGAACCTGTTATTTTAACTAAAATAAATAGTTTTGAATTAAATTATTTGAAAAATATAATTAAAAAGCTTATTATTATAATAATAATAATCTTTTTAAAAGATTTCTTTTCTAATTATACTAGTATCCTATCTTTCACTCAGTTTTATTTCTTTAACTATATAAAGTTAATTTTGATTTAGATTATAATATTATATTAATTTTTGATTTTTGTTATTATTTTGAGAGTAAAAAATCTTTATTATAAATAAATTATACTTTTTATTTTATTTATTTTATTATTTTTGAAAGTAAAAGATCTCTACTATAAATAAGCCATATCCTTTTTATTTAGTTATTTAGTTTTTGTACTTTAATTTTTATCTTTTAATCTTCTTTGATTAATAGTAGCTTTACTATTAAATTACTTAAATCTTAAATTATATTAATTATTAGTGATTTTACAGATATATCTTTATAATTTCTTTGATTTATTTATTTTTTTCTTTATTTATTTTATCCTTTATTAAGATAATATCTATAGATATTGACATAAATCTTAAAAATCTTTGTAAATATAGTCTAATTTCTCTTTCTTTACTCTTTAATTATTTCAGTCTCTCCTAACCTTATATTATTAAGATAAATTCAGGTGAAAATTCACTTACTGATTTGTTTTAATATATTTTTGGTACTCTCTCTGTAAAGAAAAATCCTCTCTATATATAGTATTATATTTCTATTTTTTTTATACTCTTTTTATATTTCTTTTCTTTTGTTATTCATAATTAATAAATATTTATGTCTTGAATTTTCATAATATTTATCAGATTATCTATTAATTATTATCTTGAAGTATATCAAACTCTTAATTATCCTATTAAAATACTCTCTCAATACTATTACTCTTATTATCATTTTCTTTAATCTGATTTTTCTTTATAATTTTAAATATTTTATTTACTTATAGAAAGTATTAAAGTAATATTAGTAAATTAAATCACATATCTATTATTTCACAAATTAATTCAACTTGATTTAAGTAAGATATATATCACTTGTCTTAAAGAAAAAATAGTATAATTAGTAAATACCTTTATCTTTAACTATATTAATACTCAAAAAAAATAACTTGATTTAATTAAATAATTCTACTAATAATTTATCCATCAAGATTTTATCTTATAATCAAGAATACCTTTTAATAATAGTAATATTGACAAATATTATTCTAAAATCAAGAATTTAGAAGACTTATTAATATCTTCTATTCAAATTATATTAATTCCAGAATTAAAAGAAAATAGTAAATATTTAGATTCAGAAAAAAATATTTAGACAGACTTAGAAAATAGTATCATTGCAAACTATACTCTGGAAGATAGATTTTATTATGAATATAGTTTGTAATAAGTTTTGAGGGTGAAGACTGAATTATTTATAAAGATTAAGAGGATAATGATTATTCTAAAGATTTTCTAATGCCAATACTTATAAATATTATATTAATACAAGATAAAAATGAAATAAAACAAAAATATAAAAATAAAGTTATGATCATGAAAACTAAACTAAGAGTAAGATATCTAAAACTAAATAATAAATACTATAACTAAAACAAAAGATTTAGTATACTGACTAAACTCTCTAACAGTATCTTTTTAATCATTAGACAAATAAAGAATATATACCAAAATAAAGCTTTTATATGTGAGAAAGCTTACAAGAATCTCCTTAATCAAATAAAATATACTTGACTTATTTTAAGTGGAAAGCATCCACTACCTAAGTTTTTCAGACAAGAAAAACTTGTAAATAATCAGAATATAATCTATTATGATAGAAGA
>CAJVPS010001390.1:0-15820 GCA_910591765.1 Ambispora leptoticha | reverse complement strand
AGAAATAAAACAAAAAGTATGGCTTATTTATAGTAAAGATCTTCTACTCTCAAAATAATATCAAATAAATCAAAAATTAATATAATGTTATAATCTAAAAAAATCAAAAATTAACTTTATATGGTCAAAAGAATAAAACTGAGTAAAAGAAAGGAAACTAGTATAATTTGAAAAGGAATCTTTTGAAAAGATTATTATTATTATGATAATAAGCTTTTAAATTATATTTTCCAAACAATTTAATTCAAAACTGTTTATTTCAAGCTGGAATAGCAGATTCTTTTATATATTTTTCAAATACATAAATTATTATAGTATTACTAACTAATACTATCTAATATATAAGATATAACTAAAGTACTATAGTATAAATAATTATAAATGAGTTATATTAAAGTTCATTGAAAGATGTTAAAGAATATTAAAGAATATCAGAGTATATAAAAGAATATTGAAGGATGTGAGAAGATATTAAAAGATATAGAAAGATATTGAAAGATGTAAAAAGATATGAAAGAATATGAGAGAATATTGAAGAATATCAAAGAATGAGAAAAAATATTTGAGATTATTATCCAAGTGTAACTGTTCTACCAAAATTAAAAATTAATCTTTCACTATACTATTCTACTATATACAGTATATGAATATCATATTACAAATAATAATAAAATATAGATTTCAAATATAAGATAAAATATAATATTTAAAAATAGAAACATGATAATAAATATAGTAATATATAATGTAAAATAGGAATATTTATAAAATAATAAAAATTATAATAAAAATATGATTTTGCATAATTAGAAAAAGATTAAGGAATTAAGAAAGTTTATGTCACTATAGTAATATTATAATAATTTATATATTTAAAAATATATAAAAGGATCTGCTATCTCAGCTTAAAATAAATAGTTTTGGATTGAATTATTTGGAAAATATAATTAAAAAGCTTATTATCATAATAATAATAATCTTTTTTAAAGATTTTTTTTCTAATTATACTAATACTCTTTTTTTTACTTAATTTTATTTCTTTAATTATATAAAGTTAATTTTGATTTTTGGATTATTTTTAATTTATTTGATATTATTTTGAAAGTAAAAGATCTTTATTATAAATAAGCTATACTTTTTATTTTATTTGTTTTGTATTTGAGAGTAAAAGATCTCTATTATAAATAAGTCATACTCTTTTTATTTAGTTATTTATTTATTTAGTCTTATTTATATCTTTTTCTTTAGTTATAGTCTTCTTTAATTAATAGTAGTTTTACTATTTAATCTTTCAAATCTTGAATTATATTAATTACTAATAACTTTACTAAGCTGATCTTTATAATTTCTTTGATTTATTTTATTCTTTGTTAAGATAATATTTATAAATATTGGTATAGATCTTAGAAATCTTTGTTATTATTAAAAGTATAGTTTAATTCTCCTTTTTTCACCCTTTAATTATTTCAATCTCTTTTAATTTTGTATAATTAATATAATAATATTAATTAAGTTATCTTTCTTTTAGATTCTTTTAGTTTCTTTTAGTTTAAATCTTTATTTTGTGCTATCTGTATTACAAATTAGTTTTGTATTATATTTTTAAGAAGATCAATTTCATACTGAATATACAGATAATTATTATATATTTAATATATTAGATTTAGCATATTGTCATACAGATAATTATTATATGTACCTATATTACTAATTTAGATAATTAGTATTTTTAATTAATTATTTTTTTTTAATAATTTTTTATTTTCTTATTTATTCTTCTTATTATTTATTTATATTATTATTTATAATTATTTATTATATTATTAACTATTAGATTATGATTAGTTATCCTTTAGAAATACAAATTAAGTTAATTAATTCTATTCAATTCATATATATTTTAATTATAGATTATTATTAATTTATTTGTATTTCATATTTATTTCTTTATTATAAATATGATCTGTCTGTTTTGTATTTTTAATCTCAGATCTGAATATTTTTAAATAATAAAAATAATCATAAGTTATAAAATTAAAACTATTCATATTACATTTTATCTTGTTTATAATTATTAACAAAATAATCTTATAATTAAAATGAATTCAAGTGAAAATCCATTTATCAATTTGTTATAATAATATATCTCTTATAAAAAAATTTTTACTAATAATAACTTTTTTTAATTATTATTTCTTAAATTTTCTATATAAAATTTAATTAAAATTAATATAAAAATTATATAATAAATAATTTAATTATTTAACTTTGAATCTTAATATTTTTATAATTACTAATCTAATTTTTATAAATTTAAAATATATATTTATTAAATCTAAAATAATTTATATTAGTAATAATATTTAAAATATCTTTTTTAAAAAAAATAATTTTTTTTAGTTTTTTTTAGTAAAGTAATGCTTTATTTATTATTAAATTAAAATATATAAAATATTTAAAAAATTAATTTATATTTTTTATTTAATATAAAAAAATTATAAAGATTAGTTAAAATTTAAATGATTTTTATATTGAGATATAAATCTTTTTATATTAAATTCATAATTATTAATTTAATATTTATAAAATTTAAAATAAATATTTCTCAAATTTAAAATAATTTACTTATAAAAATTAAAATTTTAATATTATATATTAATAAAAATAATATTTAAAATCTTTTTTTAAATAAATAATTTTATTTTATTAATTAAAATAATATTATTATAATAATATAAAATTCCTTAATTCTCTAATCTTTTCTTAATTATGCAAAATTGCATTTTTTTATAATTCTTATTTATTTTATAAATATCTCTATTTTCATATTATATATTATTATATTTATTATCACATTTACTATTTTTAAATATTATATTTTATTTTTATTCAAGATCTATATTTTTGTAATATGATATTCATATATATAATAGAATTATATAGTAGAAAATCATTTTTAATTTTGATAAAATAGTTACATTTGGAATATTAATTACAAATATCTTTGACATTCTTTCATATCTTTTTATATCTTTTAATATTCTTTTACATCTTTCTATATCTTTTTATATCTTTTAATATCTTTAATATTTTTCAATATTCTTTAATATTTTTTAATATCTTTCAACATACTTTGACATATACATTTCTAATTATTTATATTATAGTACTTTAGTTATATCATATATATTAGATAGTATTAGTAGTAATATTATAATAATTTATATATTCAAAAATATATAAAAGTATCTACTATTCCAGCTTGAAATAAATAGTTTTGGATTGAATTATTTGAAAAATATAATTAAAAAGCTTATTATTATAATAATGGTAATCTTTTTAAAAAATTTCTTTTCTAATTATACTAGTATCCTTTCTTTTACTTAGTTTTATTCCTTTAATTATACAAAGTTAATTTTGATTTTTAAATTATAATATTATATTGATTTTTAATTTTGATATTATTTTGAGAGTAGAAGATTTCTATTATAAATAAGTCATATTTTTTTGTTTTATTTATTTTGTTTTTGAAGAGTAAAAGATCTCTACTATAAATAATTTATACTCTATTTTTGTTTAGTTATTTAGTTTTCATATTTTAGTTTTTATCTTTCTTTAGTTATAGTCTTCTTTAATTAATAATTTTTACTATTTAATCATTTTAAATCTTAAATTATATTGATTACTAATAGTTTCACTAAGCAGATCTTTATAATTTCTTTGATTTATTTATTTATTTCTTTATTTATTTATCTCTTTATAAAAATAATATTTGTAAATATCAGTACAGATCTTAGAAATCTTTATTATTATTGAAAATATAGTCTAATTTCTCTTTTTTTATTCTTTAATTAATTTAGTCTCTTTCAATTCTATATCATTAAGATGAATTCAAGTGAAAATCCACTTACTGATTTATTATAATATATTTTTAATACTCTCTCTATAAAAATAAACCTTTCAGAAATCTCTTATTATTTGAACTCTTTTATATTTCTTTTTATATTCCATTTTATATTCTCTTTTTCTTATTATTTATAATTGATAAATACTTATATTTTGAGTTTTCATGATCAATTAGTATTCTTTTATTGAATTGTCTATTAATTATTATCTTGAAGCATACAAAAACTCTAATTTTACTATTAGAATACTTATTCAAGACTTTTATTCTTATTATTATTCTCTTCAATCTCAAATTACTATATAATTTTACATATTTCAATTACTCACTAAAAATATTAGAGCAATATCAATTAATCAAATCACATATTTGTTATTTCAAGAATTACTTCAACTTAATCTCAGTGAAATATATATTAGTCAATTGAGATAAAGAATAGTATAACTAGTAAATATCTTTATATTTGATTATATCAATACTCAAGAAGAATAACTTAACTTAATTAAATAATTTTACTAATAATTTATTTATCAAGATTTTACTTTTTAATCAAGAATCTCTTCTGATCATAGTGATATTAACAGATATTATTCTGAAACTAAAAACTCAAAAAATTTATTTATACTCTTTATTCAACCTATATTAACTTCAGAATTAGAAGAAAATAGTAATTCTTCAGATTTAGAAGAAGATATTCAGACTGATTCAGAAAATAATATCCAAATAGAAGAAGAAGAAGACAATCAAATAGCTTAACCAAACAATCTAAATAATCTAATTCAAGTTCTTGAAGTACTTGCTGACCAAATAGTCAATTAAAATAACTGATCTATGAAAAAAATTATTATTTCTATTAGAAAATATCAAGAAAATAATCAAGATCTAATCAAATAGCTAAAAAACTTTAATATCACCACTCAAGCTAATAAAATTACTAATATTAAAAAAGTATAATTGGTTAGAGGATATCTAGAAGATATTACTATCTTATAATATGATAAAAGAGAAAGAGATAATACTATTAAACTAATAGCCTGAAGTGATAATAATAACTAATCACATAGTTTTAGTTATTAATTTGTAATTTACTTTAGAATCAAAGAAAGAATTAATTAATAGCAAGATAAGATTGAAATCTTATAACAGATCAGTACTATAGAAGAATATATAAATAAATTCATTAATTTACTTCATAAAATAGATCTTGAAAATAAATATTCAGAAGAATACAAGATTCATATTTACAGAAAAGAACTCAAATCAGAGATTAGAAAATAGATACAGATCTCAACTGATAGAACTTTCCTAAATATAATACAAATCACAAAGAATATAAAAAAAATAGATATAGATATATTAACCTATGAATATTATTAATCTCAGATCCAGGATAACTCAATACTGAATACTATTTTAATAGTACTTCAAGATCTTAATCAGCAAATAAAAAGTATTGAAATCAATAAAAAATCCAACTATAATAGAAATAATTCAGGTTATAAATCTAATAATCAAAATCTAAAACTAGTTTTAATTTATTATAATTATAGTGAGTCAGATTATATCTGTTCTAATTGTTCTTAGCTATAATTATATAGGAATAATCAGAATAACTTTGGAAATAATTATCAGAAAATAAATGAAAATAATTAATAACAAAATAATACATTATTAAATTAGGCAAATATTACAGTGCTTGTCAGAAGTAATCTATCCTCCATAACTTGGCTAAAAGATAAGATAAAATCTTTTTTTTTTATTAGAACATTTACAATATATCCTGATCATTAATATATTGTATAATTCTCCTTAGCTTCAATTAACTTCTCAACCTAACTTCTCATGCTATAGACAAGATTTGTAGCAAGATTATTAGATAAGCAATTTTATTCTTTTACTAATTGTACTTTTAATCCAGTAAGTGTTCTAATTTTTTTTTGCAATATTAATTTTCATCAACCTCCAAATATTCTCAATTGGATTTTGATCAGATGACATTAATGATCATGGAAGAACTTTGATATTGTTTTTCTTCTTCTAATGACTCTTTAATTTCAAATAGTATTTTAGATTGTTATCCTCTTGCAAGATCCACCCTTCAAAATCATCTCCAAAAAGATACTCAATAGATAGTAGAAGATCATACTTATATACTATAACTATAAAATTAGTATTGAGATTTTGCTAAAAGTAGACTAACTCACCAAAGTCTGAAGCAGAAAAATAATCCTATACATTAATTTTTAATGGATACTTTACAGACTGGAATATTTTTCTTTATCCAGAAAACTGCCAGATCTTAAATGATGACTAGTTTAGATGAAATGTGCTTTCGTCTGAAAATATGACTTTATTCCAGTCAAAATTTCTATAATTTTTCACCAATTCCAACCATTTTTCTTTATGAATATCAGTAAGTAGAGATTTGAAAAGTTTCACCATATATTTGCCTTCATCTTCATGTAAATATTATTGAATTGTATTCAAACTAACATTAATATTTTGTTTTTTCATTTCCCATTATATATTAGTAGTGGTTGTATTAGTTTATTTCTGTGCAAGCTCTATAATCTTTTCATCTTGCTTCGGAGTTATTGATCACTTTCTGCCAGATTTTGATTGATCATTTAGATCCTTTGTTTTCTGCCATCTTTGTACCTAATAAACTACCATGGACTTACTACAGTGAATATATTTAGCTATAGCTTCAAGTCCAAGCTTTGGATCTTTGAGGTGTATGTGTAAAAAAATGATTTCATAATATTTATAAATTAAGAGTGACATTATTTGTATGTAGAAGTTTGGTGAATATTGAATGCCTAATTTGGTCTATAAAAGATGTAAATAATTAGTGTTTGTGTAGTTCTTTGTATTCAAAAAATTTTGGTATATTACACATGATCTATGGAAAGTTATGAGAGATAGGTTACTTCTAATGAGTACTGTAATAATAATCAAAATGTAAATAGTAATCAAAATGTATTATTAATTTAAATACAGACTCTTACTAATAGTATTCAAATATTAACTATTAAATCAGATAATATAAATTTACTACTTAATATATATAAATACTTGATTACTGAAAAAAAATTCAGAAATTCCAGAATTACTTCTTATAAAACCAGATCTATAGGTTAATCCTGTAAAGAAATAGTTAATAAAAATAAGAAATTAAATAATAATAAAGAAGATGAACAAGAAGATATCTCTGAAATTATTCTTAATTAAAATATAAATAATGCTGAACTATTTAAAACTCTTAAAGAAGAACTTATCAAGAAAACTATTCACAAGAAGAAAAGCAAAATTATCTTATCTATACTTGCTATTATAACTAAACTATATTATATTCTAGAAGATTTGATCTAACAAAAAGTAAATATAACTATTATCCAACTTATTCAGACTTCATCTTTATAAAGAACTCAGTTGACAAAAGAAATACACTAAGTTATAGCACTCAAACTAAAAAGAAAAAGAAGAGTATTACTTGAACAAAAACTCAAAACTATATCTGCCTGATATGAAACAAAAGTTAAAAAGAATATCATTAATCTAATTATTAATACTGATATCTCTGGATATATTGCTATATATAACTTTATTAAAGATATAAAATTAAAAATATAATACAGTTCAAATATATTTATGTCTGATATAAATAGAGTATCAAAATAATCTCTTAGAACTATTGATAATCTGCTTTTGAACATTGATAAAATTATAATTTCTATTAAAGTAGATATTACTAAAGCCAAAACATACTTAGTAATTATTAGAATGAACTTTTTAAATAAAATTAAAGCTAATATTGATATCAAAAAATAACTTTTAATATTCAAATATAATGATCAGAAAGAAAAAGTATCAATTAAATTTATCTATGATAATAGAAGAGAATCAATATTTAATAATATTAGTTCTGAAAATGAATCAGAAGAAGATTCTAAAAGTGAATTTGAAAAATAATACTTGAAAAAGAAAACTTTTTTCATGTAGTAACATAATGAATAAAATATTATAACTCCTAGATAACAAGAAATTCAAGATGATAATAGTATTAATATCATTATAAAAGAAGTTTAAATTCCTAAAGTAACTCCTAATCAAAGTCTAAAAGATGTTAACTTTGAAAAAATATCATTTCAAATTATCTGAAGCATTAAAAGAATTCATAAAGTATAAGTCTATCAAGAAGGAATTAAAATCAGATGTAAGAAATATATCTGAAAAGATTTTAAATGACTTGATAAAAAGATTATACAAAAATATAATTAGAACAATTGATAGTTATTTGACTAGCAAGAACTAAATAGCTAATATTGATACTATTTATGCCTGATTATTAATGTTATCAATATTATAATAATCTTGCAGACTGAATTACTATCAAAATTTATAAATTCTTTTATGCTAAATTCAAAATAAATGAAAATTAGACTAATGAAATTAAACAAGAACTTTTTATTAATAAAAGAGTCAAGAAAAATTTTGATTTATATCAATTCACTTTATAGCAAATTCATTTTAACTCTCAGATTGAAAGATGCAAAGAATATAAAAAATATATTAATTAATATTATACTGAAACCTATTTCAAAATAAATAGAGAAAAAATAATTACTTGTGATAAATATATTAGAGAAAAATAATTGAATCTTCCTGCCTGCTCTCAATATAATAAATATAATAAATCTAGAGAAATATTTATACTAGAAGTTATGAGAAGAAATACTTCTGTACTTATGAATATTAATGCATTTATTAGTTTAATCATGGAGAATGAAGAAAGAATATCAGAATAATTAATAAGCTTAGAGAATAAGAAATATTATTAGAAGTTTATAATGAATATGATGAAATTAGCAAAGTAATTTTATCTCACTTTATATATGAAGATGACTTTGTTCATAAAATTATCTATAAGAATTCTGTAAAAGCCTCTGTTACTAAAATATTTTAATATATCTATCAATAACTCAGTCCTAATTAAAGATAATAACTTACTTGCTTAAATTATATTAATGTAAAACTTTATCAAGAATATCTAATCTCTTGTGATAATAATAAATATAATAATTATGTATAATTTGAATCTCTGGTTAAAATAGATAAAGAAAAATATTCTATGGTATTAGAACTGATTCCAGAAGAAGAAGCAGTAACTAATAAATTAATTGAAAAAACAAATTATACTTCTATTTTAACCCAATCTTCTCAACTTGAATTAAATAAAATTCAAGAAAAATTCAATATTATTTATCAAATACTAAATAAATTTTCACAATAATTCAATAATTATTTAAAAGATACTACTATAAAATAAATTGATAGATACTATGCAATTAAAGTTTATAATGATTAAAACAAAGAAAAATTACCAGAAAAAACTTATTTAACTGATATTAATTATAATATTTATTATACTAAAAAGAAAGTAATCAGAATTTTATTATATTAAGTCATATTAGTAGATATTTATATTACTATAAAAATTTCTGTAAGAGTTATATATCAAGTAATATTTCACTCATTTCTTATCAAACAAGAAATCAATATTAAAGATAAAACTATTGACTTTGAATATACTAAAAATATCAGTATTATTATTTAAAATAACTCAGAAGAAGATTATATTATTAAATCTGATCAAAAAATTACTTAATTAATATTTCTATAACTTGTTCCTATTGATTAACTTAAGTCAGTTTCTACTAGAGAAGAACTAGAATAATCTAGTTGAAAAATAGCTGGATTTAGATTTACTGATCATTAAGAAGCTTATACTTATTTCTTGAAATAAGAATAAGAAGAAAAAGTTATTAAATAATGAAAATTAATCACTAAATAAAAATGACTCCTTACATAATTACTAAAAGATAATGCTAATATCTTTATAACTGAATTATATTAATTTAATTAAAGTAATCTAATTCAATATGAAATACATATTGAAAATAAATCATTTATTAAATAATAATCTTACAAAACTATTCTTCTAGACTAATTATTCATATCAGAAAAATTCAAAGAATGTTAGAAGCAAATATTATTTAACTAATAACTAGTTCTTGGGCTTTATCTATTATTATCATTTTTAAAAAAAATAAAAAGAAAAGATTTTGTATTAATTACAGAAAAATAAATACAATTATCTAAAAAGATATATATCCATCATCAAGAATTGATAAAATAATGAACTCTCTTGAAAATACTCACTAATTTTTATCTATAAATTTAATTTTTGGATATTGGCAAATTAAAATGAAAAAAGAAAATAAACCCAAAGCTACTTTTATCTTTAAAGAAGAACTTTTTGAATTTAATATTATATCTTTTGGATTATATAATATCCCAGCAACTTTTCAATAAGTTATGGATACTGTATTAGAAGAATATAATTAAAATTTTGCCAATATATATATTTATAATCTGAATATATTTTCAAAAGATTTTGAAGAACACTTAGTTATCTTAACAAAGTATTTTATAAAATTCAAAATGTTAATTTAAAACTCAATCCAGAAAAATGTAAATTTTACAAAAGTAAACTATTATTTCTTGGATATATAATAACTAAAGAAGAAATTTCTCCTGATTTATTAATTATTCAGAAAATAAAAGACTTCTCTCAATCAAGAACTATTAAAATTTCTAATTATTTCTTGGATTAGCTGGATACTACAGAAAATTTATAAAAGGATTTTCTCAAATTACTACCTTTCTATTTAAATTACTTTGTAATACTAAATTATTTATTTGAACTGTAAAATAAAAAGAAGCTTTTCAACAAATTAAACAATATCTTACAACTGCATTTATTTTAATTTATTTTGACTTTATAAAGAAATTTTATCTTTATACTAATATCTCAGACTCAAAACTTAGAGCTATTCTATTTCAAAAAGATAAAGATGAAAAAGAATAAGTAGCTGCTTATACAAGTATTACTTGAAATAAAATAAACAAAAATATGAAATAACTGAAAAAGAAGTACTAGCAATAATATAGGCTATTAGATAATTTTACTATTATCTATTAAGAATAGTATTTAAAATAATTACTGATTATAATACTTTGAGATAGTTATTTAAAAATTAATAAAGTTATTCTGCTAGAGTAAACTGATAGATCATATTTCTTATAGAATATATCTTTATTATTACTTATTGATCTGGAAAAAAAAATCAAAATACTAATATCTTATTCTGGATATATTTAAAAGATCATTAAATAACTTTTTTCTTTATAATAATAATATAGATTTAATAACTTATTATAATTTATAATAATATTTGAATAATAAAACTTATTCTATAGGATTAACTCTTAAATAACAATACAAAATATATAATCAAGTAAAATACTTTTTACAAATTAATAATATATTATATAAAATTAATTGATAAAAAGAATTAATTATATCTCTTAGAGTTATCAAAGAAAATAAAATAGAAGCTATTCTTATTAATTTATATTCAAACTCTTTATCTAAATATTTTAAATATAAAGAAATCTATTAATAAATTGTAACTAAATATTAGTGGAATAATATAGAAACTAATATAAAGAATTATATAAAAACTTGTAAAATCTGCTAGCAAACTAATGAAAGGACTATCAAATAATCTTTACATCCTATTAAAATTAGATAATCTTTTGATAGAATTATTATTAATCTAATTAAATCTAGTAAAATAATAATAACTAGAAATTGATATATCATTACAATAATAGATTATCTTATAGAATAGTCTGAAACTAATGCAATTCTAAACAAGAAAGCTGCTATAATTACAAAATTTATCTTTGAAAAATAATTTATAGATATGAATATCTCAAAAAAATTCAATCAGATAATAAATTAGAATTTATCAATAAAATAGTTAAAGAATTATTAGAATTAAACATAAATTTTCTTTATCTTATTATCTATAGACTAATAAAATAATAAAATAATTTAATAAAATATTATGTATAATATTACAAAAATTAATAATAGTACATAAACAAGAATAAGATACTTTCATTTCTACTACTCTTTTTATCTATTAGACTAATTAAAATTTAATAATAAAGTATGAATTATTTTTCTTAACTTATAGATAAAATGCTAAATTACTAATTGAATTACAAATTCCTGCTTATTTAAAAGAAGATTTCACAGAAGAAGAAAAATTAATACAACAAATATATCACATAGTAGATCAGTTATCTCAACAAATATTAGAAATAAAATAAAATATAGAAGAATAATAACTATAATATTCTCAAATATATAATAATAAAATTCAAAATGAAATAATTTTCAAAATTAAAAATAAATTATTAATATTCAACATAAAGTAATATTCAATAATTAGAAATAAATTTCAATCTATCTGAAATAAAGAATGATATTATATTCATAATTATACTAGATATAACTCTTATAAAGTTCATAATCAGAAAGAAAATATTTATAAGTATTCTATTAATAAAAGATAACTCAAATATTATCATGATAATTAAGATTACTTTGAATTATAAATTATTATTAAATAACTTACATGAATTATCTCTTTAATTTTTATTATCTTTATATTCAAAATTACTTTCTATCTTATTTTTATCTTTTTTATAATTATCTTATCATAATATTTTTAATATTCTATTATTTATAGTAAATTTTTAGCATAGAATTTATATAAATACTCTCTTTATTCCCTTTTCTTTTTCTTTATTCTTTCACATTTTTACTTTTATCTATTACTTTTATCTTTATTATCTTATATCTTTTCAAATTCTTTTATACTTTTACTTTTATTTTTATTATCATGTCTCAATTATCTACTTGAATTATCTCTCAAATGATCAAATCTCTTGGAGAAATCTATCAGAAAATACTTGCTCAACAATCTTTTGAAATGATTATTTTTTCAACCTATAGATTACTTACTTGCAATAATATAGGACAAAAAACTCAAATTTCTTTATTAGATTTACTTATATAATCTGAATTTAATAAAGATATTAAAATTAATAATATTTTTTTGTTAAAATCTCAGATAATTATTAAATTACTTGAAATATCTGTTGAACTAATTAATATCACTACTAATTTAGACTTTGACTGGTTAAATATCTTTATTATTATTTTATTAGAAGATGAATTCAAGATTAATATTAAAGAAAAGATTTTGAAAAAGAATCAGAATTCATAAGTTCAAATAGTTTAATAATCTCTAAAGAAAAATCTGAATTATCTATTTCTGTACCTAAAGAAATTAAATCTATCTTGGAAAAAGAATAGTTAACTTAACTTAAAGAAGCTATATTATCAATTTATAATAATCTGATAGATAATAATCAAATGATAATTTAATATTATAAACTTGAATATATACTTTTAATTCAATTACAAAAATATTTAAGAGATATATTAGAAATTAAAAAAGAATATTGAAGATACTCTTGAAAAATATATATATAATAGATTATATAATATTACTCATAAAGTCTTTTTTATTTACAAATCTAAAAAAGAAGTATTTAACAATTAATTTGAGTTTGTATTATTACTGTAATAATATAAAATTCCTTAATTCCTTAATCTTTCTCTAGTTATAATAAATCATATATTTATATATTTTATTTTATATTTCTATTTCTATATTATATATTATTATTATCTTTATTATCACATTTTTATTATTAAACATTATATTCAGAATCTATATTTTTATTATTACTTGTAATATGATACTCATATACATAGTAGAATAGTATAGTGAAAGATCATTTTAATTTTATAGAACAGCTATTTTTGGAATGATAATCTCAAACATCTTTTCACATCTTTCCACGTCTTTTCACATTTTTCCATATTTTTCCATATTTTTCAACATCTTTTCACATCTTGTCATATCTTTTAACATAACCCATTTATAATTATTTATATTATAGTACTTTAATTATATTTTGTATATTAGATAATATTAGTTAGTAATACTATAATAATTTTGTATCTGAAAAATATATAAAAGAACCTGCTATCCCAGCTAAAATAAACAGTTTTCAAAAGAATTGTTTGGAACATATAAATTATACTAGCACCCTTTCTTGGTTTTGAAGAATTATTTAGAAAATATAATTATTATATTAGTACTCTTTCTTTTACTCAATTTTATTTTTTTGATCATATAAAGTTAATTTGAATTTTTTGATTATAATGTTATATTGATTTTTGATTTATTTGATATTATTTTGAGAGTAGAAGACCTCTACTATAAATAAGTCATACATTTTTAATTAGTTATTTAATTTTTGTATTTTGATTTTTACCTTTATTTTAGTTATAGCCTTTTTTAATTAATAGTTATTACTATTTAATCAATTTAAATCTTGAATTATATTGATTACTAGTGGCTTCACTTAGTCAATCTTTATAATTTCTTTGATTTATCTTATTCTTACTTTATATATTTACCCTTTGTTAAGACAATATCCATAGATATTGGCACAAGTCTTAGAAATCTTTGTTATTATTGAAAGTATAGTCTAATTTCTCTCTCGTTATCTTTTAATTATTTCAGTTTCTTCTAATTTTATATTGTTAAGATGAATTTAAGTGAAATCTTACTTACCAATTTGCTATAACAGTATTATAAGTTATAGTTATAAGTAATATATCTAAGTCTTTAATAATAGTATCTATTAAAAAAAATCTATAATTTAATAGAAAAATATTTTATTTATCATATATAAAATTAATAATATATGTATTTATAAGATTGATATTTACTTATATTAATAATTAAACTAATAAAAATATAGTAAGAGATTTATTATAGATACTTTAACAAATTATATATACTAAAAATTTTATATAAATATTATAAATAATACAGAAAAGAATAAGAAAAATAAAAATTATTTATCACTTGAAATTTATTATTTAATTTAAAAGAAATTTATTATAATAATTATATTATTATACTATTAAATATTTACTTTATTTTCACTTAAAAATAACTTTAGTGATATTTATATTTTTAAGATATTATTAATAAATAATATAAAAAATATTATAAATAAAAATTTATCATTAACTTTAAAAATATATTATTATTAATATTAACAAATTTATTATATTAAAAAATAATAAAATTTTTTATTTTTATTCTATTTATTATATAAATATGATAATATATAATAATTATTTTATAAAGTGATATAAATAATATAATATTAGAAAACTATAATTTAAAAAAATATAAAATAATAGAATTTTATAATTATTAAATTAGTTTTAATATTAAGAATATATAGATAAAATATAATTAAAATTATAATATTTTAAATTAGAATTTTATAATAAGATAATATTTTAGATTTTAAGATAATTTCTCTAAAATACTATATAAAGTAATTATAGTGTTATCATAGTGACATAAAATTCCTTAATTTCTTAATTTTTCCCTAGTTATGAAATATTATGTTTTATTATAGTTTTATTTATTTTATAATTATTCTTGTTTTCTATATCATTTATTACTATATTTATTATCGTATTTCTATTTTTGACACTATATTTTATTTGAGATCTGCATTTTTATTATTTTGTATTATGATATTCATGTATATAGTAGAATAGTATAGTGGAAAACTATTTTTAATTTTGGTGGAACAGTTATATTTGGATAATGATCTCAAATGTCTTTCCATATCCTTTGATATCCTTTGACGTTCTCTCACATTCTTTCACGTCTTTCTATATCTTTCAATATCTTCTCATATCTTTTAATGTACTTTTACGTACTCTGATGTTCTTCAATATTTTTTACCATCTTTAACATACTTTGACATAATCCACTCATAAATATTTATATTATAGTACTTTAATTATATCTTGTATATTAGATAGTATTAGTT
>CAJVPS010001389.1:0-15824 GCA_910591765.1 Ambispora leptoticha | reverse complement strand
TGTTAGTAAAATTAAAAACTTTTATATATAAGAAAAATCACATATTTTACTAATTATAATTAGTAAAAAATTTAAGCATTGCATTCTTTTTTAATTATTACTATATATATATACTAATAATATGATTAAAAAAATTTTAAAAAAAATTATTTATTATTAATTTTTATATTATTTAACTATCTAATATATTTTGAATTTTAAATATATTTTTATTAATTATTATTATTATTCTTGTTTTTGAAAAAATAAATGAAAATATAAAAATTTATTAAATAATTTTAGAGAATAAAGAATATTATATATTTATTAAATTATAATACTAATTATATGTATTTAAATAATAATTTATTAAATTTTCAAATATATAAATAATTTAATATCTTATTATTGATATTTTTATAAAGTTATAAAATATTTTCATAAAGTTTAAATAATTATTAAGCTTTATATTTCAAAATAAAGATGAATAATCTATTTATCTAATAAAAAAAAATTTTATATATATCTAGTATAAAATGTCTGAATACTTATAACTGGTATTATAAGTCTAAATTAATGAAAGAGTTCTAAGTTTTTAATTTGATTTGAACTATTTAGAGTTGATGAAGAATTGATTTCATTTCATTATCTATAAATTTATTATAAATACTAATTCTAGTATGATTAAAAAAATTTAGTCTTTGAGATGATGTCATTATTCCTGACATTATTCTATACGTTTTCATCTCACTATAGCTATTTTAAGGGATTTCGCTTTAAATTTTGCTTTGTAAAAAAACATAATGATCAAGTAGAATTGAAAAATCCACTTTGATCATAATGATGATTTCTAACTATACATTAATCAAAGCCAGCCTTGATTTTTTGCTCTAATAATAAGTTTTATATACTGCATATTAAAAAAATAATTCTAAATGTCTAGATAGTGTTTATTGATAATATGTCTAAATATATATATATATATATATATATGAAAGAAGTGAAAGCAAAAGTAACATATATAAAAATTAAAAAGGTAGACATTTTTGAGTGCTATGACCATAAAAGGAACAAAGATGTAGTAGATCATTCACTCGCCATTTGAAAATAAAGTTGTTTGTTTTACGCAGTTAATCTGGAAGATAGATTGATAAATTTGTCTTTGGGCAGTTGATACCTACCTGATTTTTTTACAATGTTAATGATGCGGATATCTTCTTTCACCGATATACCTTTTGTTTTGTTGCGCTTTACATTACGGAAAAAGAGTTCTTCTAATCGCTGTTTTTATGATTAAGATTGAAAAATTTTAGTGCATTGTTTGAGTTTATTAGAATTGTAAATTAAGATAGAAATAATGTACCTGTTGTTTATCTGATGATTTAAATTGATCAAATTTAGCTTTTACTTGTTTTTCCGCCGAGGCTTCAACTACAAAAAATATTCGAATAGACATTTAAATCCCAAATAAAACTTAATCTGAAGCAGTATTTAGATTGAAATACCAACCTTCAGAGAGATCATGATCCGCTCCAGATCCACTAAAGATACTTTTAATCATGCTCAAGGCTTTCAATCGATTGAAATAAATCTCAAATCCAATATCAGGTGTGTTAATGACATTAAACAACTCTTGTTCTGGTAAATTACATAACCAATCGTGATCAACCCACTTGTGTGGTGGTTCATCACAATAAATCAAATCGGCACGCGTTTTCGGGGTGTATTTTCCACGAAGTTCTTCAAATTCCTCGTCTGTATGATGTGGAAAAAAGTGTTGCAATACGATTTTATGGTCAAGATATTTTGAAATTGTCCACGTATACGTTGTATTATTATTATTATTATTATTAGTAGTAGTACGGGCAGTAGAAGTGGACTTTGTCGTCGACAACTTTGATGATGTCGTCGATGATATAGTTGCTTTTTTTATTGGTGTCGTTGGTCGGGAATTTTTTTTCGGTGGTGTTGTTGTTGGAGTCTTTTTCATAGATGGTTGACGACGTATTGCTGCTGTCGTTACTTTTGTAGCCATCATTGTCCCCTTTCTTTTTTTTTGTTATTATAATTGTAAATTTTTTTCTTTTTATTTGTATTATGTTTGTTTGTCTTTTTGTTTGTTTGTTTGTTGTTTGTTATATCTACTACTTTTTCTATGTATTGATTTTTTTTCCTTGTTAAAAAACTTTAAATTGTATTTCTAAATTTTTTATATTACAAGGGAAATATTGATTGAAAAAAAAAGGCGGTATTTTTATGATTCTTTATGGCAAAGTAATCCTTATATATTTTGATACCCGACTGAACTGAATTGTACAACAATGTTGTCGTTGCTATTATCGTTATATATTTATTATGCGTGCGTATATTGTTGTTTACGTACACGTATATATATATGAATTAAAATAGCCAATGAAACGCAGTTATAAGTATTTGACTCGGTGATTGATTGAATTTATGTTACATGTATTTTTATCTTCTTAACTAGTACATGTACATTAAATAGGGAGGATTCACTTTTCGTGCGAAGGCTGTGTTTATATTTGTATTGGTCTGTACATCATCCAATCGTTCCAAAGAACTGATAATAACAAAGATTCGTACATAACCTTCATTTGATGCATGTGCGCATGCATGCGTGTGCGCCTATACGTTTGATTAAGACAAAGTATGAATTGATTATTAATTTTTTTTTTCGGATAAAAGACATTGGGATATAAAGAATGGGGATGGCAATGGGAAGTACGTATCTAGGTTTTCTATCAATTATGGCGATACATGTGCATGTGAGATCGATTCAACTTCTTTGAATATTACAATTATTACAGTAGCTCTATTTGCATTTTCCATTTTTTCATATATCAAGTGGTGCTATTTTAAATATTTAAGTTTCGAAACCTTAATTATCTATTGTACTTAAAATATCACATGGACTGATCTGAAAACTTGTAATTTAAGAAAAACCTGAAAATCCAAGTTTCCAATAATACATTGCGGAAATAATTGTTTGAAAATCATGAGCTAAAAAATATCAATCGGGAATCATATTACCAAATAAATTAACAAATAAATTAATTTATTCTTCCTCTCCCCACACGAAAAAAATGAGCATAACAGTAACGTTATCGGACATCGATGTAGCATTTACAGCAGCAGAAGCCAAAGCATCAGCTATTTGATGAACGTCGTATCCGAGATCAAGGCCCTCTGACACTGCGTCAACAACCGTCTGCTCGTCATAAACATTCCAGAGTCCTATCATTTGTTTGTATAATCAAAATTAGTAAATAACATACCGTAATAAAATGTTAATCATATTAAACACTAACCGTCTGATGCCATAATTAGAAATTCATCTTGAAATGGGATCAGGTCGACTGCACACACGTGCGGAATAGGAGAAAGCCAATCTTTCCCAGTTTCAGTTTGAGGTGCTTTAAATTCAAAGTCCCCAAGAGCTAATTATAATTTCAATCGATGATATTAATTAAACCTTTCGCCGTGATATTCGCATTAAAAAATGCCCTTGACCTACCTCGTGTCATATTAACTGAAACACCAGCTCTTATAACACGACCTTTTCTCACTTGAGCTCGAGCATCTTTGAGTCTAATATTGTATCCATAGATAAGTCATCGTAAAGCATAATATTTAAGGAAAAATATATACATGTAAAATTTGTACCGAATTCTTTCATCTACTTTATCAAGTTTATCATCATAAGTAAGATGAATCGCCGTGGATTTCGAACCAATTTTTGATCCCAATACTGCAGTGCTATCGCCAACATTAGCAATGTAAAACTGATTCTTCTGCTTAAAGAATAAGGCCACTTTAAAAAAAAATAAGAATTAAGGATTTACTCCCTAAATTAAGTCAAAATTCAGAGTTATTTGTCATTTACCTGTAGCTGTAGTGCCACCCCTATGACTGCCGTACAGGTCGTGCAATACCTTGTCTTCTTTTTTGAATCCATTGACAATGGCTTCTTGATAATTAACTTTTAAGAAACTCGGATCATTTAAAATGTAGTCGGCTAAATGCTTTTTAGCATGCTATAAAATAATTAAATGATTTTGCAAATCAAATAAAGAAAAGAATAAACGTTAAGCGAAGCGAATGAAAAGAAAATTTACCTTAGAGTAATGTCCATTCCCATGACCATCATAAAGCAAGAACAACGAGTAACCACGATCATGAAAGAAGTTATGGTTAATATCAAATCTATCCATTTGCGAGTCACGATCACCTAGCAATCGCGCGACACCCACGTCAAAATCAACCAGAGACATCTTCGAGGTAGCTGATAACTGTTTTCTTCGTTCTTTATTGTCGCTTTCAGTCGGGGAACTTTGAAAAAAAGAAAGTGACCACGAAAAAAAACTCGAAAATGAAAAGTTTGAAGGTACCAAACGCCGATTCATTAGACGTATTGTTTGTTGGGTTGTGAATGTTTTATAATTTTAGTAAAGAAATTCCGGTGAATTGTGATTTAGTTGATTTTTTGTAATTTGTAAAGCTTAAACATTTAAAATCAATCATAATATCGAGTCTATTATATAGAATTATTACATAACGACAATATTCCCATACTTTGTGAGTAATTAGCACGTATTTCACTTTTTTTTTGATTACTATTACAAAAAGAAATCCAATTAAGGAATGGCATATTATTAATTGTCGTCACTTGTTTTGATTAATGACCACTCACACTAACGCTAACTGTAGCAAGTAAATCTTTCATAAAAAAAGTCTCAAGCATTTTGAATCTACTCGTATCAGAACAAAAATTTAATAAGAACATCGTCGTCTTTGTTCTTCTATACGAAATCAAAAGGAAATCGATAAACATGTCAAAAGGTCAGAAATTATCCTATTTCCTTTGAAGGTTTTGTGATCGAATGAAAAAACTGTACGGCTTTCTAACTTTTTTTAAACGAGAACATAAATTCGCAAGTTACGTTACATCGAATAATTTTTACAGGGATTGCAAAATCATAAGGCTAATATAGTCTAGGGTATACTGTTGAAATCCAATCCATAATAAGGGATGAGATGAGGCCCAGAAATTTAATTTTGCAATTGCTGTTATTAAATACTATGTTATACATCAAAATTATTTATGAACTAATCCTTAAAATTTCTGGAATTACGAATCTATAATCGAGAAAGCATATATTTTACTTTCGAGAAACCTAAGTGGTTAAACAATATTATGATGTAACAAAGCACATAATCCAATTTTTATATGTTATCCCTTTTCTCTTGAATTAGACGGAGCAGGAAAGATCAAGGTCTTTATATATGTGCAAGGAAAAATGATTGAGTCAGCAGTCATTGATATCTCATATATATCATCCCCATCCTTTATTATTTAAACTTTACGATGATTCTGATGATGCATATTTGCTATTCTATAGTGGAATAATTTTATATGGAAAAAGATATAATAAAGCGATTTATGTTTTGTGCGCGTGTGATTGATTATAAGGGTCAAGGTCAACTATTTATTTAACTCGTTTGCTTTCGTTCTAAAGTTGTTATTTCTCTTTTTTTAACTTGTTCATAAAAAATTGTTCTTTCCTCAATAAGTACCCTTTAACTTTGACCCCTTTTTCTTGTTCACTGTTCCTCAAAGTAAATTGTGAGAAAACTAAAACAGCTTCATATAACCTTCAAAGCTAATTTAGTTATACGCTTGCATACAGAAATGCCACCTCGTCTCAGAAGTTTCAGAAAAGAAGCACAAAAGGCGAAAGAAGAAGCTCGTAAACATGAAGAAAGGCCAAAGAAAAAAGTACGACAAACAAAGAACAATGAAACTGCACCTGTCATCAGAGAACCAGAAGAAACAAAAGTAGAGATAAAGGATCCAGAAAGGGAAATCACTTCGATCTCATTCTCTACAAAAGATGTGAATTTCACACAAGTTGCCCCCGAGATTTTCATAAATATTTGTAAATTTCTTCCTCCCATCGATCTGCTTTCATTAGCACAAGTCTGTCGACTTTTCAATGAATATTTGTCGTCTAAAGAATCAGAATCTACTGAATTGATCTGGCGTAAAGCTAGACTCACCTTTCTGTCGACTTTTGATATTGGTCCACCTGATGGCATGAGCGAGCGTGATTACATTCGGTTGATTGTGGAAAAAGGATGTCAACTCTGCGGCAACAAATCTGGTGCGTCAATTCATTGGGAGTTCTTAGTTCGCGTCTGCAACCAATGTTTCAAAGCAAATATTGCAAGGTCTGTTCATTTATATCTCTAGGTTTCTATAATGTCATATAGTTTATTATTAATTTACAGTATATGTTAATTTCTTTTAGTTTTAATAGTATTATGGCAAATTATCAAATACCACTTTATTTTTATCCCGCACTTCCTTGTTATTCAAGAGCCGATAGTGGATACTTTTGGCTTCCTCATGTCAAAAAATTCCGAGACGAATACAACGCGGCGAATTCCGAAGAAAAACTTAAAATGTTGCAAGACTGCACCCAAAAGTCACACCGTATCATGCTAGACAAAAGAGCACGCGAAACTTCAAAATCACGCGAACGAACTGCTCGTATACAGGAAAGTGCCAAAAAGAGAAAGTCTAGACAAGATAGAATTCATCAGTTGGTAGACGAAATGTCCAAGGAGACTTACGAAGATGGCACTCCTAAATTTGATCAACATTTACTCAAAAGTAATAATGTCGCGTATTGCAAGGCCATTAATTCAACTTCAACATCTCTTACAGATCGTGCTTGGAGAACTTGGAGGAAAAAGATTGAGAAAGAATATTATAGCAAGGTTCCTTCTATAATGGACCAATAAATAAATTCAAACTTAATAAGGGGATTAATTGGGTCGAATCGATGAATACCTTAACATTGTCAATTAATTCAATGAACAGTTGATCTCAGCATATATGTATTTAGTTATTTGTATTTGCCAGAATTTGCAGAAAAATGCTTTCTTGCATACGAATTTTATTTTATAAGAATAATATTATAAACCTACAAGACAAATTTTTTGCATTGTCTTAGCATTACTTTCTAAAATAGGCATAAATACTAGATAGCGACAGTAAATCATGGATTTTTTATATCAATCTTCTGATTCTTATTCTATTTCCGAGGTTAACGTCGAAATAATTTTATTCGTATTTTGGCATCGCATGTGTGCGTTACTTTTCTGTAATTGGACAAAATTTTAACATGTACCTGCGTTACGATGATAAAGATTAATTTAATTCGAGATTTGTAATTTATTTAAACAAAATCTAAATTATATATTTCACTTCGGATGCAAAGTATACATTTTAATCATGCATCTTTGGCTATACATAAAAGAATTTATATGTAAATACAATATTATTCTCTTTTCTGCTCGATACATTAAAGTGACGAAAGAAATTTTATTAACCTTTTGCGGAACAGTAGGCTTGATTCTTGCGTATTCTTTCCCGAGTTCATCTACAAGCTGATCATTTAAGTATCTCTTCAATCTCGGGAGGATTTCTTCTTCTTCCTCTTTTACATGCTTCTCAAATTCCTTGTGAAAAATAAAGATATCTAAATGATTTAAATCACACAATTAATAAACCTATGACGCCACAAACCTTCATAGTAAGATCCATCATCTCAGCATATTCAGGATCGGTGACTCTTGAAGCATCTAATTTAACTAACATCTTTCGAATAAATTCATGATCCTTTAAAGAATCTTGCGCATATTTTTTCCCGTCTGGCATGTATTTCTCGTAGGCACGGTAAACAACTATTTCCTCGGTGTATGTGTGGATTGTTGCTAATGGGGATTATCAGAATTATTTTCTTATTTAATATGAGTCTGACTTATAAGAATCTTTGTCAACCTTCACGGATTATGCCATCAGCAAATTTTTCACGATTTTTTGGGTCAGTTTCGCCTTGGAATAGTCGATAAAGACCTTTAATGCAATTGTGATCTTTGAGTATTTGCGTAAATACGTCGGTTGCCATTTTGAGTTATAATAAAGAATTTTTTTGTTTCAAGTCTTTTTATAATTGAACAAAGTCGATAATTTTTCATTGTATCATTTGACATTGATACATTAAATCATGTATGCTTTTAATCAACCTTTATCTCGATAAATGACGTTATCTTTTCTTTTGTATTTGAACAGTCATTTATTTGGATTATGGACAAGCTCTTTATGGAAAAAAACCCATATTAATTTTATGCAAAAAATTTTTAGAGTTGATTTACAGAGAAAAATGATACGCCGCCTCTTGAAATTTAAATAATGCAAACTTTGGATGGAAAGAAGGAATTCTATCAACGGTGATATAATAATCATTTTTATGCGTGGCTCACAGAAGAAATGCAACACGAAAAGTTTTACGAAAAAAAATTCTAGTGACTCTAACATCGATTCAGAATACCTGGTTCCTATACTCATTTCAAAGCTAATAACCTAGAGAATATTTTTAAAGATCCTAAAACTATATTAATGCTGTAATTCGAAAGAAATTGAGTGGTCTACATAAATATATTTAATTTTAATTCTAAATAGTTTTGTTATCAGGGAGGAATGATGCGGATTGATCTAATAAAAAATGTGCTTCTTAGGGAGAACTATCTACGTACCAATTTTCAACTAAATTGGTACCAAATTCGTCTAGTTATTTGATCCCCGAAGTACCAGATGAGTGCTAGCAGAAAAAAATCGTTGGATTATTTTACTAGCATTCATCTGGTACTTCGGGATCAAATAACTCAACGAATTTGGTACCAATTGAGCTGAAAATTGGTACGTAGATAGTTCTCCCTAAGAAGTACATTTTTTATTAGGTCAATCCGCAACAATCCTCCCTGATAACAAATTATTTAGAGTTAAAATTTCATTAATTAAAAATATTCATATAGATCACTCAATTTCTTTAGAATGGCAGCATTAATATAGTTTTTAGGATTTTTAAAAATATTCTCTAGGTTATTAGCTTTAAACGAGTATAGAACCAGGGTATTCTGAATCGATGCTAGAGCCACTAGAAATTTTTTTTTCGTAAAACTTTTCGTGTTGAATTTCTTTTGTGAGCCACTGTATATCCATCTTATCGTATCGAATCTTTCGGATAATTTTTCAAGCGTAACTACCAATTTTTCGTGTACTACCATTTTCGTGCATTTTATTTCCAGACACGATAAATCGACGCCCGATTGTTTGGATTTGAGCCAAAAATACTGACATCAGTTTTGCCTCAATAAGACGAACTTGAATCGTGATATTTTGGCCCTAAGCCAACAATCGTACGCGCCCCCGAAAGAAAAAATGGACATGGTACAAGAAAATTGGTAGGCTTACCTTGTTAGACATTGTTTCACTCGGAGAAAAAAAATGATGTAATGATAACATCAAAGTTTTGGTTTGCGAATCTATATAAAGATAGAGTTGCGGTTCCCTGTAATGATGTAGCGTAGATAGTTGAAGTATGTTCGCTGCAAATCCTGTAAAAAAAATAAAGTTATCAAGAACAATTATTGTGACACCATATAATAAGAAATCAATACCTGTGAATTAGCATTGAATTTCTCTGTAGCGTACATATAACGAGTTATCAGGGTGACTACGATTCAAATCTCTGCGTAACAAACAAAAGGGAAAATAATGCCTACTCGGAATGACGACAGTTTTGTTTACATGAATAAAAACACAAAAACTTATGACATCATTAAAAGACACATGGAATTAGAGCAAGCAAATTTTGAAGCAGCCAAGAACATCATCACCGCAACGTAGAGCACTGCTTAAGTAATCGAGATCTTCATTCCACGCAGAAAGCTAACTAGGAAATCTTGTAAACGGGTACTTCTTAAAAAGGACAGTGGGTGATTGGCTTCTTCTCTGACAAAGAGGTAAAAGAAAGAAGTTAGGATTCAGAACATTTTATAATCACCGCATTTTGATCGATAGATCATTGGACCATCTTTATCTGCTGTATCGTCATTGAAATGACTTTATAAAGAATTCATACCGTTTCTTAATTTAGCATTGATTTACATTGTTATGCTTAATGTAACCACATGTACAGGCAAAATCGAGTAAGTTGATCGATCTTTTTTAATTTCCGGGTTGTACTGTAAATTTTTGAATCGACTGCTCATCTAATTATTTTAATATTGTTTTGAGTATAGTTGTCCGAGCGTAAGCGAAGGAATTTCCGATTGTCACGCCATGTGACTGGTTGGTTATAAATAAATAAGCCAATTAAAAAATTTATCGCTCCGGTTCACCATTTTCCTAGTAAATATACTAGTTATATGATAAAGATTTTCATTTATGAAAAAAATTTTGTGTGTATGATGTCCTCACGGACGGAAAATTATTTGAACCTGGGAAACTTCTATGCATGAGTTGTGTCATAAAGATTCTGTAATGATAAGTAATGGCTTAGTGTATAAAGTGATAAGGAATTGCTTTTTTTGTTCATTTAACATTGTAGTTATACCCGCCTCGCAGATGCATTTTTAATAAACAAAACAAATAGAAAACAGTGCGATTAGTAGTCTATGAAAGATAAGTTCTCTTATTTATAAGTGTTTTTCTTTTTTAGTTGTTAACTCTGCTGTGTTTTTAGTTATCTAGGAAAACGAGATAGTGGATACCATTAATTTTTGTTATTAATATTATTTTTCTCTCGCAAAACGCGACAGAAGTGGTGTCGAACGTGTTTTAGAGACAATTTGTCATGTTTTATTAAGGATAACGTTCTTAAATCAGTTTATTTCTTTTATAAAAATAGTTAACCACGCATCAGATAGTTTCTTTGAAGAGTAATGAAAAAAATGGTGCTTAATAGACGTAATGATTAATATGCTTTATTTGATATTTTAGTCTGATATCTTATTGATTAATTTGAGAGATGAATATAATATAGTATCTCTCTCCCTCCCTCTCACGTCAGAATAGGTTTCAGTTTTAGAAGTTTCAATGTTGTCAAGAAAATAAAAGAAAACTGACTTATCAGTTTTCCTTCTGAAACTAACGATAAGAAATTAATGAATAAGTACTGTATTTTGTCACATGGTGCTCCTTTTTTTTTTTAATAAAACAAATTAATTTTCTATCAAATGGAAAAATCAAGATTTACTGCTCAATTTTTTCAAATTTATTATTAAACTAATATCTTTGAGGTTAAATTAAGTTTATTTTTTTTTACCCGGGTGGGTAGGGTGCTGTATACGGCAAAATGCGGTACACGTACTTATTGTTTACTTGTTTAATACATGTAGCATAATTAAAGATGGAAGTGCAGCCAGGTGTTGCTTATTCGTCACACGTTGCAACTCAAAATTATATAAGCTACGACTAGTTGCAACAGCTGAAACACCATCTTTAAACATAATATAAGGCTCATCGGGCAAAAACTTTCTTGTGTTACAATTGTTAATCTACACACTAGTATAATACAATAATTGTCGATAAGTTATTAATTATTGATGATAGTATATTATGATGTAACTAAATTATCATAGAAGAACTGTTGTGTGAGACGTAAAAGCATATATATGGTATGCTAGTTTTTCAATTCTTGAATTATTGGCTGAAATTGGCCTCTTTCTAAATAATGAATGCATCTTTGTCATAGCGATTACGATAAATAAATAAAAAGGATTAAATACTGTACATTACTCTAATTAAAGTTTATATAGAAATTCCTTTCTATATAAAGCTATGCCATTTTTGTCTACGTTTATATAAATCGAGGGTGTTGCCTACAAATTTTCTCTATTTATAACAGCTACGTATATTATTGGCACGTATTAGTCTTGCAGCTATCATTACGACGTTTAAGAAAATATGATTAAAAATTCACAGGACACACACGATATTAATTTTCCATATTCAGTAAAGAAACCACCATTCCCCCCTCAATTGACAGTTGAGGAATTAATGACAAATGCGCTCGAAAAATTACGTAAAAATAAAATTTCTAAAACGCCAAATGCTTTCTTAGCATATAGGATGGCTTTTCAAAAACAGTTTTATAACACGAAAAGTCATCCAACAATGCGAGATCTCTCGCTTATGGCCACAAAATTCTGGCTTCAAGAACCTGAGTATATAAAAGCAAGATACTATCAATTAATGAAAGAAGCAAAAACTCAATTTGAAAAAATTTGCAATCAAAATTTTCCCTTACAATTCGTAGAATATCGTCCTTGCATTGATTTATCTTCTTCTCAACCAGTCTGCCAACAGCAACAGCAACAACAACAACAACAACAACAACAACAACAACAACAACAACAACAACAACAACAACAACAACAACAACAACAACAAGAAGAAGAAGAAGAAGAAGAAGAAGACAAATTTTCAAATCATTATAATTACAATAATGAATTTTCATTTGACCGAGATCCAACGATAATAAATCAAGATGAAGTCGAAAGACAAAATCTCTTTTCACGTGTACCTCAGTTGAGAACATCAACATATAATCCCAATCAAAATTTTTGGTCATCCGAATTATCAACAACTACAAAAATAAATATGATTAATCCTATTTCTCCTATTATTGATTCTCAGCAACAGAAAACGGTCGAACAAGGATCACCAATTGTCTCGCAGCAACTTAATTCGATTGTTCAGTTGGAAGATATCGAAAAAAATAACAATTCACTTAATTCTGATCAAAATCCAAGTGTTGACATAGAGGTGTTGACAAAAAGGGCAGCGGAACTTGAGGATCAAGTCAAAAATTTGCTCGCGGAATTGCAATATCAATTCAATAATTATTTAACCCTACGAATGAATAATCAAACGCAACCAGATAATAATAATAATAATAATAATAATAATAATAATAATAATAACTGTTTCTCAAACCCATGATAGAATATTACTTGTCTTGTAAATATGAATCTTATGAATTGAATCTTTTCCCTTTACTATTTTACTCTCTTTACTCTCAAAAGTATATATATCGTTTCATATAAATGAACGTGATACATGTGTATAATAACAACATAATCAAGTATTAAGGTGCCTATAACTTCATTTCCCTAAAAGGTTTTTAGAATGCATAGAAAAATATATATAAAATTTTCATTCTTTATTTTGACAAAATAGGTAGTTCCTTCGTTAATCATAGGTACATACACTCATTAATAACAGGACATAACCATGAACATTGATCACGCGAGTTCCAAATTCTTTCAATAAAAGCTTCGAGAGAATAATAAACTATTGTCATAAATGTTTATTCTCATAGAGGATATAGAGTTCATTTACCCACTATCATCCGCATATACAGGTGATAGTCGAAATTAAAATGTAAACTTCTTGCTTTTTTCAATTAATTAATGCATAATCGCTCTTTGTCAAAGATATCATGCAGCTTGCTAAAAGCTAATTAGCGCACAGAATTCCTATTATGTATTTCTTTTGTCAGTAATACTTTCGTAAGCAAGTTTCTTTTATACACGCGTGATTTATTGGAATCGTAAGATTATATTGTTAATTTAATATCAAAATATAAGTCTAATATTACGTGCTTATAAATAATAATCATATTTGATTTTATTTACTAGAATTAATTCACTTACAAGAAAATATAGGTACATGTATAAATTTTTAATTATGATGATAAAATACATGTATTTACGTATGTACAATTCCTCACAAATTCAATATTTGTGCTTATTTGAAATTTTTTGGTTGGTCCATCATACATGTATTACATACTAAGATTACCTTTCCTTTTTATACTTATTTGGAAAGCCATCTCTTGTTGTCAGCTTATTTAATAAATTCATGTATTGTATTTTATAACGATAATCATAAGTGAGTCTGTGAATGGAATACAACTTCGTTTTCGATAAATGTAAGAAATGATCTGCAATAATAAGACATATATCTGTCGCTTTCAAAAAACTAAAATCGAACTCGGACAATTTGACTATTATAAATCTGAATGAATTGAGTCGATCAAATATAGCTAAGAATAGTTAACTATAATCAACCAACTTGCATAGCTTTGTTATTTAGCTAAGGCGTTATCAAGCAATGCCCGGAGGAAATCCCCTTGGCGCCATTTAAGTCCCTATCAAACCGAAGCCAACATTCATCGCACCTAAATTCTTTATTTCCACCCAAATTCCTCTTAATATACCCACAATGACTGCACGTTTTACTCGTATATGCTTCTGACATGGACGTTAGTTATAACAACTTTGTTAAATTCCTCCATCTTAAATCTCGATCGTTCCTAAAATTAGCATGCGTCCAACTCATCATCCTTCAAGCTGTCCTATTGCTAACTCTTCTTCTTTGTCAACGTCATGACATCTGTGCACTATCAAAAGTTGACAGTACTATTATATCAAAAGTAGGCAACCATAATATGCGCTTCATCCACAAGATTTCAAATGCATTTTCTTAAGCAAGCTTGGACCCGTTTTATAGAGTTTCACTTCTTTGCTGATGCTTTAGTGATGCATGATTTAAAAGCATCTAGAGATAGACAGAAATTCACAATATATTTAATACTATTGTCGTCAATATTACCATAGCTAACTATGGATGAATGCCATGTGAGGAAGGTTCAGATACCAAAATCAATATCTGCAACATGGATCTCTTTCACTTGGTTTTCACGGATGGATTTTTCATATATTCATATAAATGTCCAGCATTCTAATTTTTTCTCATACGTAAGCTTTGAATCCTTTATGATATCTCCAGTATCATTTGACCAACTGTGATTGGATCTTTGTTATTCATGATGATGTAATAGCTTAGCCAAGCCTTTGTAACTGGATGGTCGAGATTAACAGCAAGAAACGTCTTGTTATATAATAATCTGAAGTAAAAACAAAGTAATTCATGATAGTATTGAGTGTGAATAGGGATTATTTATCTATTATCCTTTTGAAAAAAATATGTGATGAAGATGTTAACTTTCTCTTCTCTAGTTTCTTGCAATGATCTTATCTCTCATTTATATAATGCTTAAGATGTAATTAAGCATCTCATGGCATCTTATTTAAACTTTACATACCAGTAAAAATGAAAAATTGGCTCATTTGAAAGATATTCAGAGAATATATAGAATGTTATATATTTTGTGAATAATTTAGTCATATTTTTTGGACATTCTGAATAACTTTTAATTTTATTTACTATTTTATAATACTTTATAAAGATTCTAATAATTTCTGAATTATACTAGAAAATTTTAATAGCATTCTAGCATAATTCAAAAGTTATACAAATCTTATTTAATTTTTTATAAGGTATTATTTAAATAATATATTAAATTAAAAAATATTCAAAGTGTTCAAGAAATGCTTTTTATTTTAAACTTATAAAATATTTATTATATTTAATTTAAATATTCAGAATATTAAATAATTACTATTTAAAGAAATATTTTAAAAATAATATTTTTTGTATAATTTAATATACTTAAAGTTTATATAATCATAATTTTTAATAATTATAATAATTTATTTAATATTATAAAAATATTTATATATAAATTTTTTTTGTAAGTTTAAAATATTAAATAATTTTAATTTAAATATTTAAATTATAAAAATATAATATAAAGTACTATTTATTTATTTAAACTTGTTATATTTTCTTTTATATAATTTAGAATATTTAAAAATTAATTATTATATAAATATTTAAATATTTAATTATTTAATTATTTAATTATTATTAATTTATTAATTATATATATATTGATACAAAAAGATTTGTAACTTAGATAAATATTAATGAATTATTTTTTCAAAATAAAATTTTAATTCTGTCTTATTTAATTAAGTTATTAGATATTAGAATTTATTTAAATATA
>CAJVPS010001388.1:0-15830 GCA_910591765.1 Ambispora leptoticha | reverse complement strand
GATTTATTTTATTCTTTCTTTATTTATTTACCCTTTATTGAGACAATATCTGTAGATATTGGCACAGGCCTTAGAAATCTTTGTCATTATTAAAAGTTATAGTCTAATTCCCCTCTCATTACCTTTTATTATTTCAGTCTCTCCCAACCCTATATTATTAGGGTGAATCAAAGTGAAAATCCACTTATTGATTTATCATAACAGTATCATCATGACTCCTTTTATTATACTATAAGATAGTAGCATCTTCTAAATATCCTCTTACAAGTTATATTTTTCTAGTGATAGTAATCCCATTTGCTTGAGTGATAATATTAAATTCTTTTAGCTATTCAGTTAGATCTTGATCATTCTTTCTGTATTTCCTAACAGGAATAATAATCTTTTTTATTGATCTATTATTCTGTGCAGTCATACTATTAGTCAAAGCTCCAAGAGCAATAATAAGTCTATTCAAATCTTGAGAATTATTTTATGTTATGAAATTCTGATCAGGTTCTTCTTCTGACTCTGAATTATTTTCAGTTGATGTTGAGTATATGCTATCATTTTTTTCTGATTTGTTGTTTAATACTGATTGTAAAGGTAATACTGATAATTTGTCTGAATTTTTAGTTTTGGAATAATATTCATCAATATCACTAGTGTTAGAAGAGGTTTTTGATTGTAATATAAAGTCTTGTTATATAAATTATTGGAATAAGTGATCAATTAATTCAAGTTATTCTTCTTGGATATTAACTTAGTTAAATAAGAGTGTATTTAATAATTATATGATTCTTTATCTGAGTTGGGTATGATGTACTTTATCAAAGTTGAGTTAGATAATTTCTTGAAATAATAAATAGATAATTTGATTTAATGATACTGCACCAATATTCTCAAGAATTAAATGAAATATTCAAAATTGAAGAAAAAATTCTTGTTGAAAAGGGTGATAATGGAGACAAAAGTATTGAAGAGATATTCTAAGGGTATAATTAGGATTTTGGTATATCTTAAGATGATAATCAATAGGTAGTCCAATAAAAGAATAATAATTAGTCATGAAAACTCAAGACATAATTATATATTAGTTATTGAAATAAGAAAGAGGGTATAAAATATAAAGGAAATTATAAAGGATAGTAATAATAAGAGATTTGCAGAATTTTCTTTCATGGAGAGAGCACCAAAGATATATTACAGTGAATTAGTAAATGAGTTATCACTTGAATTCATCTTAACAATATTAGATTGGAAGAGACTGAAATAATTAAAGAATGAAAAGAAAGGAATTAGACTATAACTTTTAATAATAACAAAGATTCTAAGACCTGTGTCAATATCTATAGATATTATCTTTTAAAAAGACAAATTATAAAAAAAATAAAATATAAATTAGAGAAATTATAAAGATTATTAAGTGAAATCACTAACAATCAATATAATTCAAGATTTAAAATAATTGAATAGTAAAGCTACTATCAATTAAAGAAAACTATTATTAAAGGTAAAGGGACAAATAAACTAATATATAAAAATTAAATAACTAAAAAGAAAAGAAAAGTATGGCTTATTTATAATAGAGGTCTTCTACTCTCAAAACAATAAAATAAATAAAACAAAAGAATAAAATAAAAGAATAAAACAAAAGAATAAAACAAAAGAATAAACAAAAGAATATAGCTTATTTATAGTAGAGGTCATTTACTCTCAAAAATAATATCAAAAATTAATATAATATTATATCCAAAATCAAAAATTCAAAATTAACTTTGTATAGTCAAAGGAATAAAACTGAGTATAAGATAGGGTACTAGTATAATCAAATTATACTTTTCAAACAATTCAAACAAAAATATAAAAGGGTACTAATATAATTGATACTTTTCAAACAAATCTTAACAAAATTATTTATTTCAGCTGAAATAACAGATTTTTTTATACTTTTTGAATACAAAAATTATTATAGTATTACTAATTAATACTATCTAATATACATGATATAATTTAAAATATTATAATATATATTCTAATAATATATATACTAAACTGCGTTAAAGTGTATCTAAGTATATCTGAATGTATCTAAATGTATCTGAGTATATCTGAGTACATCCAAGTATATCTAAGTGTATTCAAGTATATCTGAGTATATCTAAGTGTATCTGAATATATTTGATCATTCCACTAAAATGATTTTCAACTATAATATATTAATATATATATGAATATTATATTACAAGTAATATAAAAGATAGATCCCAAATATAAGAAACATAATATTTAAATATAGAAATATAATAATAAATATAGTAATAAGAGATAATTATATGATGTAAAAATAAGAATAATTATAAAATATACAGAAATAATAAGAAAATATGATTTTGTATAATCACAGAAAGATTAAGAAATTAGGGATTTTTATGCTACTATGATAATAATATATCTTTTAATTTTAGTAAAATAATATCTTATCAAAATAAATGAAGAATAATTTAATTAATTTATACAAAATATTACTGAACTTATCAAGATAATAAAAGAATCTAATGAAAATATACTTGTTTAAATATTATAAGTTAAAGTTATATTTGTAACTCAAGAAATTATAAATACAATAATTTTGATTGGATTATCTTTTTTTAGTTCAAATCTTTATTTGTGCTATTTGTATAATAAATTAGCTTTTGTATCACTTTTTATAAAAATCAATTTCATTCTGGATATACAAATAATTATTTATATATTTAATATATTAGATTTAGCATATTATCATGCAGATAATCATTATGTATATCTATATTATTAATTTAGATAATTAATATTTTTAATTAGATTTCTTTTAATTATTTTTATTTCTTACTCATTCTTTATTTATTATTATTTATTTTATTTATAATTAATATTACTTATTAAATTATAATTAGTTACTTTTTGAAAATATAAATTAAGTTAATTAATTCTGTTTAATTAATATATATTTTAATTATAGATTATTATTAATTTATTTATATTTTATATTCATTTTATTTCTTATAAATAAGATTTTTTTGTTCTATAAATTAACTTTAGATTTGAATACTTTTAAATAATAAAATAATTATAATATTATAACAAATTAGTAAGTGAGTTTTTACTTGAATTTATCTTAATAATATAGAATTAAAAGAGACTAAAATATTTAAAGAATAAAGAGAGAGAAATTAGATTATACTTTCAATAATGACAAAGATTTCTAAAATTTATATCAATATCTATAGATATTGTCTTAAAAGAGAAAATAAATAATAAATAAATAAATAAATCAAGAAAATTATAAAGATCAGCTTAGTGAAGCTATTAGTAATTAATATAATTCAAGATTTGAAATAATTAAATAGTAAAATTATTATTAATCAAAAAAATTTATAATTAATAAAAGGTAAAACTAAAATAAGTAAACTAAATAATTAAATAAAAATAAAAGATATAATTTATTTATAGTAAAGATTTTCTATTCTCAAAAATAATAAAACAAAAAGTATAACTTATTTATAGTAGAGATTTTCTACTCTCAAAATAATATCAAATAAATTAAAAATTAATATAACATTATAATCTAAAAATCCAAAATCAATTTTGTATGATCAAAGAAATAAAAAAGATACTAGTATAATTAGAAAAGAAATCTTTTAAAAAGATTATTATTATTATTATAATAATAAGCTTTTTAATTATATTTTCCAAATAATTTAATCAAAACTATTTATTTCAAGCTAAAATAGCAGATTCTTTTATATATTTTTCAAATATATAAATTATTATAGTATTACTAACTAATACTATTTAATATATAAGATATAATTAAAATACTATAATATAAATAATTAGAAATATATTATATTAAAGTATGTTGAAAGATGTCAAAGAATATTAAAAAAATGTCAAAGTACATGAAAGAATATTGAAAAATATGAAAAGATATGAAAAAATATTGAAAGATGTGAAAAAATGTGAAAGAATATGAGAAAATATTAAAGAATATTAAAGAATAAAGAAAGATATTTGTGATCAATATCCAAGTGTAACTGTTTCACCAAAATTAAAAATAATTTTTTACTATACTATTCTATTATATATATAAATATCATATTACAAAAATATAGATCTTGAATATAAATAAAATATTGTATTTAAAAATAAAAATGTGATAATAAATATAGTAATATATAATATGAAAATAGGGATATTATGAAATAAGTAAAAATTATAGAAATATATAATTTTGTATAACTAAGAAAAGATTAGAGAATTAAGAAATTTTATATCACTATGATAATAATATTCTGAAATAGTAAAAGACTAAAGTAATTCTCTGAGTTATTAATTATTATTTTTATTATACTAATATGATTTATAACTGATAATATATTTATAAATACTTTTATTTATTTTAGATTAATAAAATTATTAAGATATTACTGCATATATTTTATCTATTTCAATATATTTTACTATAGATATATTATAAAATTTAAATAGTATTTTAACTTTTAATATTTTATTATTAGATATAATTAGATAACTTAGATTTTTTAAATAAAATAAGTCTTTTTTTAATTCAAAATACTTTGTTTTGACTATTTACTTGAATATTATATTATTAAAATTCTTTAAGTTTTTATATATTTTTGCAAAATATTTATTTTTTGATACTTTTTTATTAAGTCTTCTTTATTAATAAAATTAATAATAATAACTATAATATTTGTCAGATGTGATTAATATAAGAGTATATCTATAACTATATTATTTTTATCAGATTTATATTTTATCTTAAAGTTACTAACTTATAATATTTTTAATTAATAAGCTTGTTTCTTAGAAAAATTATATTAAATTTTGATATATTTCAAGAAAATATAATTTATAATAATTATGAACTTTTATTCTTTTAAATATAGCTTTTAGAGTCTAATAATATATATAATTACAAGTAATTCTTTTTTATAAACTAGTTAATTTTGTCTAGTAAATGAAAATTTTCTAGATTCAAAGTCTATTGGTAAGTTATTCTTGTCTTAATATAGCTTTTATAGCAAAATTAGAAATATCTGTAATAATTATAAATAATAATTTTAAGTCTAATAATAATAAAACTAATATTAATATAAGATATTATTTAAGTAATTCAAATATTTATTATATTTATATTAATTATTTATACTCTTTATCTTTATGAAAAATATTATAAGTGATAATATTATAACTAAAAATTCTTTAATAAACTTTTTATAGTAGTATTATAGTGAATTAATAAGTGAATTTTTACTTAAATTCATCTTAATAATATAGAATTAGAAAAGACTAAAATACTTAAAGAATACAGAGAGAAAAATTAGACTATACTTTTAATAATAATAAATATTTCTAAGATCTATATCAATATTTATGAATATTGTCTTTAAAAGAGAAAATAAAATATTAAAAGAAAGAAAATAAATCAAGAAAATTATAAAAATTGATTAGTAAAGTTATTAGTAATTGATATAATTCAGAATTTAAGTTGATTAAATAGTAAAGCTACTATTAATCAAAGAAGATTATGACTAATAAAAGATAAAAACTAAAGTATAAAAACTAAATAACTAAAAAAGATATGACTTATTTATAATAAAGATTTTTTACTCTCAAAAATAATAAAATAAATAAAATAAAAAGTATATAACTTATTTATAGTAGAGATCTTTTACTTTTCAAAAATAATATCAAAATCAAAAATCAATATATTATAATTCAAAATCAAAATTAATTTTGTATGATTAAAGAAATAAAATTAAGTAAGAGAAAGAGTACTAATATAATTAAAAAAAAATCTTTCAAAAAGATTACTATTATTATAATAATAGACTTTTTAATTATATTTTTCAAATAATTTAATTCAAAACTATTTATTTCAAGCTAGAATAGCAGATTCTTTTATATATTTACAAATATAATAGATTATTATAGTATTACTAGTTAATATTATCTAAATATATATATTATTATAATAAAGAACTATATTAATATTAAAAATATAGATGTTAAAAGATGTTAAAAGATATAGATATTAAAAAATGTTAAAAGATATTGAAAAATATTGAAAAAATATAAAAAAATATTAAAAAATATGGAAAGATATTAAAAGATATGAAAAAATATTGAAAGATATAGAAAGATATTTTATTATTTCACTAACTAATTTAAAAAGAATCTTTCAATATACTATTCTAGTAAATATATAAATTATGTATAATAAATAAATTAAAAATATAGATCTTAAATAAAGAAGATAATATATAATAGTTAAAAATAGAAATATAACTATAAAGGATAAATATAATAAGATAAATAAATATATAATTATAGAAAAATAAGAGTAATTATAAAATAAAATAGAAAATTATAAAAAAATGAAATTTTATATAATCAAAGAAAGATTATAAAATTAAGAAATTTTATGTTATTATAGTAATAATACTTCAATAATTTTTTAATAAGCTATAAATATTATACACACTCCTATAATATATTACTAGAAATCCTAAAAATGAATCTGTCATTTTTGAAATTCAATATCTCAAAATTTAATAATCTAATTTAAATAAAAATACTCTATTAAATTTGTCATGACTTCATGAATCTTATAATAATATCTTTATTTAAATAAGATTACTAGATTACAAGAAATTTGATTTCAAAATGATAATTTCATTTTTGAAATATATTATAAGAATATATATTAAATAAATATAACTGAAACTTTACTAATATATATATTGATAACTTAAATATATTTTCCAAAAACTTTAAAAAATACTTAGATTATCTCAATAAAGTATTTTGCAAAATCCAAAATATTAATTTAAAACTCAATCTAGAAAAATATAACTTTTATAGAAAAGAACTATCTTTTCTTAGATATATAATAACTAAAAAAGAAATTTTTTCTGTCCCATTAATTATTTAGAAAATAAAAGATTTTTCTTAATCAAGAACTATTAAAGAACTTAGATTATTTTTTAAATTAGTTGAATATTATAGAAAATTTATAAAAGAATTTTCTCAAATAATTATCTCTTTATTCAAATTACTTTAATATACAGAATTATTTATTTAAACTATAAAACAAGAAAAAGTTTTTTAATAAATCAAATAATATCTTATAACTATACTTATTTTGATTTATCTTGACTTTATAAAGAAATTTTATTTTTATACTAATATCTCAGATTTAAAACTTGATACTATTCTATCTTAAAAAGATAAAGATAAAAAAAATAAGTAGTTGCTTATGCAAGTATCATCTTAAAACTAAATAAATAAAAATATGAATTTATTAAAAAAAAAATACTAGCAGTAATATAGACTATTAGACAATTTTATTATTATCTACTTGAAATAATATTTGAAATAATTACTAATCACAATATCTTAAGATGATTATTTAAAAATTAATAAAGTTACTTTGCTAGAGTAAATTAATAGATCATATTTTTTATGAAATATATCTTTATTATTACTTATTAACCTAAAAGAAAGAATCAAAATGCTAATATCTTATTTTAGATATATTTAAAAGATTATTAAATAAATTTTTTCTTTATAATAACAATATAAATTTAATAACTTATTATAACTTATAATAATTTTTGAATAATAAAATATATTTTGTAAGATTAATTCTTGAATAACAACATAAAATATATAATCAAGCAAAATATTTTTTTATAAATTAATAGCATATTATATAAAATTAACAAAAAAAACTAATTATATCTCTTAGAATTATTAAAAAAAATAAAATGGAAGCTATTCTTATCAATTTATATTCAAACTTATTAGCTGAATATTTTGAATATAAAAGAATCTATCAATAAATTACAAATAAATATTAATGAAATGATATAGAAACTAATATAAAAAATTATGTAAAACTTGTAAAATCTGTCAGTAAACTGATGAAAGAACTACCAAATAATCTTTATATCCTATTAAAATTAGACAATCTTTTAACAAAATAATTATTAATTTAATTAAACCTAGTAAAATAATAATAACTAAAAATTAATATATTATTATAGTAATTGATTATTTTATAAAATGATCTAAAACTAAAATAATATCAGACAAGAAAGCTACTACAATTGCAAAATTTATCTTTGAAGAAATAATTTATAAACATAAATATCCTAAAGAAATTTAATCAGATAATAAATTAGGATTTATTAATGAAATAGTTAAAGAATTATCAATAAAATTTGAAACTAAATATAAATTTTCTTTATCTTATTACTTACAAATTAATAGAATAATAAAATACTTTAATAGAATATTATATATGATATGATAATAGTATATAAATAAGAATAAGATATTTTTATTCTTACCATTCTTTTTACTTATCAAACTAATTAAAATTTAATAACAAAGTATGAATTATTTTTCTTAACTTATGAATGAAATACTAAATTACTAATTGAATTAAAAATTTCTACTTATTTAGAAAAAGATTTTACAAAAAAAGAAAAATTAATATAATAAATATATCATATAGTAGATCAGTTATCTCAATAAGTATTAGAAGTAAAATAAAATATAAAAAATAATAATTATAGTTTTCTTAAAGATATAATAATAAAATTTAAAAAAAAATAATATTTGAAATTAAAAATAAAGTATTAATATTTGACATAAAATAATACTTAATAATTAGGAATAAATTTCAACCTACTTAAAATAAAGAATGATATTATATTTATAACTATACTGAATATAACTCTTATAAATTTTATGATCATAATAGAAATATTCTTAAATATTCTATTAATGAAAGATAAATCAAATATTATTATAATCATCAAGATTACTTTAAATCATAAATTATTATTGAGTAACTTACTCTTAATTTTTGTCATTCTTATATTCAAAATTATCTTTTATCTTATTTTTATCTATTTTTATACTTATTTTTTCACAAAATTTTTAATATTTTATCACTTATAATAGATTTTTAGTTCAGAATTTATATAAATATTCTCTTTATTTCTCTTATCTTTTTTTAATTCTTTCATATTTTCACTTTTATCTACTATTTTTATTTTTATTATTTTAAATTTTTTTGAATTCTTTTATGCTTTTCACTTTTATTATTTTTATCATATCTCAATTATTTACTTGGATTATATCTCAAATAATTAAATCTCTTAAAGAAATATATTAAGAGATTCTCACTCAATAATCTTTTGAAATGATTATTTTTTTGATCTTTGAGTAATAATATAGAACAAGAGACTCACATTTACTTTTGGATTTATTTATGCAGTCTGAATTTACTAAAGATATTGAAATTGATAATACTTTTTTCTTGAAATTCCAAATAATAATTGAATCAATTAAAGTATTTTCTGAATTAGTTAATATAATTACTAACTTAAACTTTGACTAGCTAAATTACTTTATTATTACTTTATTAAAAGACAAATTTAAAATAGAATTAGAGTTCATAAATTCTGATAATTCAATCACTTCTAAAGAAAAATTTAAATTATTCTTTTCTGAACTTGAAAAAGTTAAATCTGCTTGTAAGAAAGTCTAGCTAACAAAACTTAAAGAAGTAATATTTTCACTTTATAATAATCTATTAGATAACAATAATCAAATAATAGCTTGATATTATAAACTTGAATAATTATTTTCTGCCTAACTATATAAATATTTAAAAGATATTTTAGAACTTAAAAAGAATATTAAAGATTCTTTTGAAAAACTATATATAATTGATTATATAATATTATTCAGAAAGTCTTTTTTATTTATCAACCTGAAGAGAAATATTTGATAATTAATTTAAATTTATATTATTCAAGTTATATTATTTGAATAAGATATGAGAGCAAAAATTTTTTGAAGAAGAATCATATATTACTATAGTAATATAAAATTCTTTAATTTTATAATCTTTTTTTGGTTATACAAAATTTCATATTTTCATAATTTTATACTTTATTCTATAATTACTCTTATTTTTCTATAATTATATATTTATTTTTCTTATTATAATTATTCTTTATAGTTATATTTCTATTTTTAGATATTATATATTATTTTTTTATTTAAGCTTTATATTTTCAATTATTTGTTATATATAATTCATATATTTACTATAATAATATATTTAAAAATTCTTTTTAAATATCTGATAAAATAATGAAATATCTTTTCATATCTTTCAATATCTTTCAATATTAATATTTCAAATATCTTTCAATATTAATATTTTTAATATCTTTTTATATCTTTCAATATCTTTTAATATTGATATTTTAAATATATTTCAATATCTTTTGACATTTATATTTTTAATATTAATATTTAAACTATTAATATTTTAATAATAATATATATATTTAGATAATATTAGCTAATAATACTATAATAATTTATATATTCAAAAATATATAAAAAAATCTGCTATTTCAGCTTGAAATAAATAGTTTTGGATTGAATTATTTAAAAAATATAATTAAAAAGCTTATTATTACAATAATAGTAATCTTTTTATAATATTATATTAATTTTTGATTTTTGATATTATTTTGAGAATAAAAGATTTTTACTATAAATAAATTATACTTTTATTTTATTTATTTTATTATTTTTGAGAGTAGAAGATCTCTACTAAAGATAATTTCTCAATTAATTTCAGCTTGTAACAGCCAATCAGAAAATTACAATAAAGTTGCAGCAGTCAATCAGAGAATTATAATAGAGTTATAGCTAGTTATAGCTCTTATTATTAATCTCTACTATAAATAAGCCATATCCTTTTTATTTAGTTATTTTATTATTTAGTTTAGTTTTTACTTTTTCTTTAAATATAGTCTTCTTTGATTAATAGTAGTTTTATTATTTAATTATCTTAAATCCTGAATTATATTGATTATTAGTGACTTTACTAGTTAATTTTTATAATTTTCTTGATTTATTTATTTCTTTTATTATTTATTTTACCATTTATTAAAATAATATCTATAAATATTAATACAAATTTTAGAAATCTTTATCATTATTAAAAGTATAGTTTAATTTCTCTCTCTTTATTCTTTAATTAATCCAGTCTTTCCTAATCTAATATTATTAAAGTAAATTCAAGTAAAAATTCACTTACAAATTTACTATAATAATATAATAATTAAAAAACTTTTTTAAGAGTTATAATAAAGGTTTGCCAGATTTTAAATAGTATAATAATATTATTTATTTTATATTTATTGAAATATAAATATAAGACTATTTTAGTTAAAAAGATAATAACATATTATATTTGAGTCTTTTTATCTGTAATTTTTATTTTTTAAGTCAAAAATATAGTTTTTAACTTATATTATCTATATAAGTATATTTTTATTTAGTTTTTCTGAATATATTAATATTTTTATTAAAAGAAAAAATAAGAATTTTAAATTAGAAAAATTATCTTCTTTTACTATTTAATAAGTTTAATTATACTTTGCATAAATTAATCAAATTTATCAGTAAATTTGATAGATATCAGATTAGTAATAATTAGTAAATATGCTAATTATTACTAATTTTTTGATTATATCAATTCAAAATCTATACAAAACTCTGAAAATAGAAATTTCAGAGAAGTATAACCCAAAGAAACTGTAATAATTAGTATAATTACAAATCATTATAGTTCTTTGAACAGAAATTAAATAGATAAATAATAAATAAATTGATTATATATATTATTATTTATTTTTTTTCTTTGAAATTTATTACAGATACAAATTTGACTTTAAAATTCTTTGCCTATTAGTTTTTTAAAATATATATTTATTTAACAAAAAAAGATTTTTTTATCAAATCTCAGCATAATATGTATCTTTTGATCTATAAATTCTATTAGAATTATATTATACTCTTTAATATAGTATAGATAAGGGCAACCATATTTTTCTGGCTTATTTAGCATAATATTATACCAATAAACTATAGCAAGATTATATAGGTTCTTTATCAATTCTTAAAAAAATCATAAAAAGAGCAGTACTTTTTGGAAGGAAATGTAAAGATTAATTTATTCAAAATTACTAAATTTGAAATTATATTTTACTATTCTTCAAGTTATATTTACCTTTTCATATCAAGCACCTTCATCTGATCTATAATAGCTTTAATCTTTAGCTAAAATTACTACAATATTACTAAATCACTCTTTATTATAAAAATTTCCAGATATTCTCAGAATTTTATCACTTTTCAAATAAACTATATCATAAACTTTTATATAAAAGTCTTTACTTTTGGATTCTTGTGATTAGTAATGGAAGTCATAACTAGTTAAGAAGCCATCTTTACTTGTAATAATATATCGAAAAATATATCTTATATAATAATTATATATGATAATTCTTTAATAAAATTTGGATATGGTAGACTCTTCAAATTCTTTAATGAAACTACTTTTGCTTTGATAGCATCTAAAGATAATTCTTATAATATCTTGTCAAATCCTATAGTTTTATGATAAACTATCTTACTTATTATTAGAGCTAATTCTTTATGTTTTACCTATAAGTATAGTTTAGAATTTATAATAAATTGATTATAATTAATATACTTGACTTATTACATTTATTATCTACTGCATAATATTTTTTTATTTGATAACTGGTATGAATTTTTCATATATAACTTGTGAAATATTTTATATATTTCTGTTAAGAAACTATTCAAGATATTATATTTATAAATTATCAGAATCATATAATAGTAATAACTATATAATTTAGAAAAACTACATTCCATAGTAGATAGTGATAAGAAGATTTTCTTAAATTTAGTTGATTAGTCAGCAATGAGAATCTGCATTTATTTTCAAAGTTCATTATTAATTCTTCAAAGTTTAATTAATTTTACTTTATTTTAGCTTAAATTCTTTTAAATCATTTTTAATAAATGACTCTCATCTACTCATTATATACATCTTATTAAACTTTGTATAAAGCATACAGAGTTCATTACAAGTTATATTATTCTATGTGTCAAAGATATTGTCTAATGTGAAAAGAATAATTTTCATGATATGAAAATAGTCTGCAGTTGTTATCACTTTTATTTGACCTAATTTATCAAATAGCTTCAATTCAGAAAAGTGAGAAATTTGATAAAGACAGCTATCAAAGTTATTTAGTAATTCTATTTCTTCAACTTCTAACAAAATATCTTGAATAAAGTTTAATTAGTATTTGAAGAGATCAAGATTGATATGATATATATGATTAGATATATAAGTTTCATAAATATTTAAGTTTCTATAATAATTTAACAATTTTAATTTAATTATAACTCAAAATTATTTAAAAATAATTGCAGAAGGATTAGTATTCAAATACTCATGAGAATTTTCAGAATGTATTTTCAATATTATGTATAGAAAAATTTTTGCATCAATCTTTATTTATAATCTGTCACATATTTTCTAATATTTTAAGATTTGTATTCTCTGATGCAAGATTTATATTATTAAGATTATTCCACAGAACCACACAAATATAACATAGTATTTTGCATCTTACTGATTTATATATTGTGATTATATCATCAACTTCAAGTATATTCATGAGAAAAATTAAAATATATGCTGCAAAAATTACTGATCACTTCTGTACTTCAAAATATAATTTGTTGGATTTTTTTACTAGAGAATCAAGCATAATTTTAAAGTACTTGTGATATACTTCACATTACAAGCTTTAAAAATCTTCAGTAATTTTTATCATTAAGTCTTGAACTTTGAGCAAAAAATAAAAAAGAACTTTAGTTTCTGATTTATTTTGAAACTAATTTGAAAAGTTACCAAGTATTAAAAATACAGAATGTTCTAATATCTTGCTGAGATTATTAAAGATAGTAATATCTGAATATAGAATGATCAATAATAAATAGTGTAATAGAGGAAGTATCTTTTCAGTCTCATATTATTAATTATATTCATTGAATACTCTTATTTTAACTTTAACTTTCTAATAATTACTTAATATTTACCGATTTGTTAATTTTGTTAATAACATTATAATAATTAAAAACTTATCATCTTCTCCTTTTTTAGAACACCCTGTTGATTAAAATTATCTGTTATTTCTGATTATTGTAGAAGTATTTGGATGACTTGAAAAATTGGATGATAATAGAAAGTAAAAGTAATATTAAAGAAAGTTCTGACAATCTTTTTTTTGAAGTTGATTAAAGATGATTTTATTTGATTAAGATAATCTTTTCTACTTTTTGTGAATTTTGATAATGGTGATTCTTTTAGATTATCATGCTTATTAAAGAATTTAATTATTTTATTCTCAATCTTGTTTGAAATATTATTTTCTATTACTAATTCTATGAAATCATGATAAATATTATTAGACTATTATGCTAAGTATTCTGGTTTAATTTTTCTTTTAATAGTCTCCAAAGCATTATCCAAAGTTGAATCTTGAAGATTTTTAGAATCAAAGTTAGTATTAGTATCTACTAGTAATGATTCTTCAGAACTTTCTTCTAAAATCTCTTCAGAAATTTCTATAGATAATATTATTTCTTCAGTAACTTTCACAGGTAATATTATTTTTTTTAATATTTAGAGATAATATCTTTATTTTATTGCATTCTACCAATATTATTAGAAGAGATGATCTTGTAATCAGCATATTTTACAAATCTGCATTCATATTCTGGTCTTTATATTGGCTAAGATGATTATAGCCTTTACAAGATATGATCTATTAATTGAGAAACAGTTCTTTTTTCACAATATACTGTATTGATATACTATATTAATCTACTGAAAGTTGTAAAATATCATTTGCAAATTTGACAATGATATTTAGCCATTAAATAATGAATTTTTATCAGAAGTTAAGTAAATTTATATATTAATTAAAGGAAAATAAAACTTTGATTTATTTTCAAGTATAAAGATTTTTCTAAATACATTTCAAAGACTGATCTCTAAATTTCTTGTAATGTATTTAGAGAGATTTTCTATATTTTAGAAATATTATCATCATCAATAAATAAGTTTTTTCTTCATATAATAAATACTAATAATTTATTAAAATTACATAGATAATGGCTAGCATTATAATAATAATATAATATTGATATAGTATTAATAAGAACAAATAAAGTATATTGCAAATTTTTTTTATAATTTGGTAAAGTATGATAGTTATAGTAACCTGTTATAGAAATAATAGGTTATTTCTCTATTTTTTTATTACTTTATTTACTACTACTTTTCTTTTTTATTCACTACTATTATTTTTTAATAATCATATTCAAACATTTTTGCAGATTATCAAAATGATCTAAGAAATTTTTCAAAGGTGATTTTTCAAAATCAACTGATATAATATCATTTAATACAAAACAACTAGAAATATAGACTTTCAATCAAATAAAAGATTTATTTAGTCATATAGTCATGAAAAGTAGACAAGATCTTTTAAAGTTTTTTTACAACTGCAAAGATTATAAGAATTTTCTAATTAAATTTCTTAATCTTACTTTAATAAATCCAAAATTCCAATAATTAACTTCATCTTCTTCTATATCTATTGCTTTATCTTTGTAATCTGTTTTTTTATTTGCTATTTTACCTGTTGCTTTACTTGTTACTTCATCTACTACTTTATCTATTGTTTTACCTGTTACTTCATCTTTACCAGGTTAGTAAACTAATATTTGCAAAAAACTATATAGAGATATTATAAATAAATATTTTTGCTAATTTCTTTTTATTACATATAATAGAT